>JACXGI010004542.1:27552-53218 GCA_016801175.1 Esox masquinongy | reverse complement strand
CTCCTGACTGATATCTTTCAACAATGAGATCCCTCTGATGCTTTGGAAGCTCTCTGCGGACCATGGCTTTTGCTCTGAGATGCAACTAAGAAAATGTCAGGAAAATCCTACTAGAACAGCTGAACTTTATTTGTGATTAATCAGTCACTTTAAATGATGGCAGGTGTGTAATGACTTCTATTTAACATGAGTTTGAATGAGATTGGTTAATTCTGAAGAGGGTGTGCACTTAGGCAACCAGGTTATTGTAAGGTTTTGATTTTTCATTTTTCCCCCTTGAAGATTTCAGTTTGTTTTTCAATTGAATTGTTCACATTACAGGTCACTTTAAAAGTGGAAAAAGTTCTAACATGATTTATCTTTGTCTCATTCTTTTATATCACAAAAACCAGGCATTTTAGCAGGGGTGTGTAGACTTTTTATATCCACTGTATATGTGTCCCTTTGAATAAAGTGCTATTTCAATGGAGCTATCATGTAATAATGTTTAGTAATAATAGTTATAATAACAATGTTAATAATTATTATAATTAATAATACATTTTATTAATAATATATATATATACACATACTTTTTTCCTTGCAATTTATTTGTACCCATTTCCTGATTTAAGATGATCAACAATAATTTATCAACAACTGTTTATTTTCATTTGTGAGTAATTTGCCTTTCCCTATGGTGATGTTTGGAATATAAATTTTACATGTGTATTACCTTAATACCCATTTTTCTAAATGTTGCACCTTATTTGTCTTTTTCCATCCCTGTGTGCACTTTGAAATGTGAACGTTGTACTAAAAGAGGACAGAGTTAAATAAAGTTACCTATTGCTGCCACCCCATCGTTGTAGCATTAACACTGCCTGACAAGATTGTGAAATTAAGATTTTGACATTCTCTCCCAAATACTAGTAAATGTGAAAAGAATGAGAGTCACAGAAAGACACAACTCTGCCCAGCTTGGGTCCAGAATCGTTATTTCTTCACCCCTGGCCCAATGCAGTCTAACACGCACACAAACACACACACACATCTTACTAACCTTGACTTTTGTATTTGTAAAGATATGTCCATTGAGTGGGCAGCCATCGGCCATGGCCTCCTCCCAGTACCATATGGGGTGGACATCTGCTGAGGCTATCTCCTGAGGACTCCATCATATGGTTCAGGCTATCTCACATCCGCTAACAAAAACCTGGCTTCTGTTCATTAAAGAATGCAACAGAATATTTTTGAAGTGCTTTGCCAAGGAAAACAATGGTATGCATATTTCTTATTGCAAGTCATATATGCATTCTAGGATCTTAAACACCCCAAATTTGTGTAACTTTTTATGTTATGAACTGGAATCATATCATACAAATTCTAATATATACAGTTGTGCTCAAAAGTTTGCATACCCTTGGAGAATTGCTAATAAATGTACAATTTGTAAAGAAAACATGAGTGAGCAGCCAAAACACGTCTTTTATTTCTTATGGGATTCACATTCAACTGTAGGTCATAACAGAATGGCACAATCATAAAACAAAACATGGCAATAAAGAAAAAAATGAACTGACCCCTGTTCAAAAGTCTGCATACCCTTAGTTCTTAATACTGTGTATTGCCCCCTTTAGCATCAATGACAGCGTGCAGTCTTTTGTAATAGTTGTCTATGAGGCCCCAAATTCTTGTAGGTGGTATAACTGCCCATTCGTCTTGGCAAAATGCATACAGATCATGCAAAGTCTTTGGTCTTCTTGCGTGAACCACATGTTTGAGATATCCCCAGAGTGGCTCGATGATATTAAGGTCAGGAGACTGTGATGGCCAGTCCAGAACATTCACCTTTTTCTGCTGTATCCACTGGAGGGTCAACTTGGCCTTTTGCTTAGGGTCATTGTCGTGCTGGATAGTCCAAGAGCCATACGTAGCTTTCCCATACATAGCTTTCATGCAGAAGAATGCAAATTGTCTGCCAGTATTTTCTGATAAGATGCTGCATTCATCTTGCCATCAATTTTCATCAAGATTCCACGTGCCTTTAGAGCTCACACGCACCCAAAACATCAGTGAGCCATCACCATGCTTCACAGTGGGGATGGTATTCTTTTCACTATAGGCCTTGTTGACCCCTCTCCAAACATAGCACTTATGGTTGTGACCATAAAGCTCTCTTTTGGTCTCATCACTTCAAATTACAGTGTGCTAGAGGCTGTGAGGCGTGTCAAGGTGTTGTCGGGCATATTGTAACCGACTTTTTTTGTGGCATTGGCGCAGTAAAGTCTTCTTTCTGACAACTCGACCATGCAGCTCATTTTTGTTCAAGTATCGTTGTATTGTGTTCCTTGAAACAATCACACCATCTTTTTCCAGTGCAGCCTGTATTTCTCCTGTGGGTTTTTCTTTGTATCCTGAACAATTCTTCTGGCAGTTTGGCCTGAAATTTTTCTTGTTCTACATGACCTTGGCTTGGTATCAAGAGATCCCCGAATTTTCCACTTCTTAATAAGTGATTGAACAGTACTGACTCGCATTTTCAAGGCTTTGGATATCTTTATAAAGTTCCATTACCTTGTTACTCAGGTCTTTCAACAGTTCTTTTCTGTTCCCCATGGCTCAGTATCTAGCCTGTTCAGTGCATCCATGTGAGAGCTAACAAACTCATTGACTATTTATACACAGACACTAATTGCAATTTAAAAAGCCACAGGTGTGGGAAATTCATCTTTAATGCCATTTTCACCTGTGTGTGTCACCTTGTGTGTTTGTAACAAGGCCAAACATTCAAGGGTTTGTAAATTTTTGATCAGGGCCCTTTGGGTGATTTCTGTTATGATTATGATTTAAAAAGGAGCCAAACAACTATGTGATAATGAATGGCTTCATATAATCACAATCCTTAAATTAAAGACAGTTTTTTTTGCATGATCAGTCATATTTTCAAAATATGATCAGTCATATTTTCAAAATTTCAAAATTTCTGCCAGGGTATGCAAACTTAAGGAAATGTTTATCAATGTCTTAGCCTACTCAACAGCACACAGGTTAAGAGACTGTGAAGACTGAGAGGTGAGAAGATAAGAGGATGAGAAGGAAAGAGAAGAAAAAAGAGAAAATGCCAAGGTAAATTATTCATCGGCTGCCAGACTGTTTTTTAACAAGGAAGGCCGTAGGAGCTGGATTCTATAACACATTTCCAAACAACTGGAAAAAAAGTGAAATAATATTTGTCTAGATCAAAGTTGCATTGCCAATGTTATAATTTATGATACTAGAGGCGGTGACATTGCTCTGCTTAATGATCAAAGACAAGCTAACAAGCAACCCAATCAGTCAGTCAGAGCATGTAGAATGCAAAAGTCACACAGTAGTTGTGCTGGTTTACAGTAATAAAAGGTTAGCAAGGAGATAGCAAATACAGTAACACAGTAGGTTAACCCTAACTCTAATAGTCAGGGCCATCACGATGCCATGGCCACACACACAATAACCTTTACAGTTATAAACATTTAGCATATGGCCATCCAATCCAATTGGACCATCCATAGTACTGTTAGTGTACGGTTGATGTAGTGGATGGTTAAGTTACATTACTGCTACATTTCTGAGTGACGTATTTCATTCATTACTGTCAAAAACATTCTGTTTCAGTTTGAAAAGAAGCACTTTACAACAGAATTAGCATAACGAGAAAAGTTAACTTATCCACCTAGAAATGGAAATGTTTTGAATTTCTTAGGTCTGTTATCAGCTGTCTTTCTGGGGTACATTATTTTAATGTTTAATTGGATTTATTTTAGTTTCACCTCTATTTAACCAGGTAAGCCAATTAAGAACAAATTCACTTTTACAATTACAACCTGTCTAAAAGTATTTTGCAACATAAAAAACTGAGTTACACATGAAGATGATGAAAATAATCATAGACAATCAAGAAACATTATTTACAATCATCTACAGTAAGCAAGAGGTCAATAAGTTACACAGAATGAGGAGACAATTAGAAATAAAACTGGAATAAGGTGCAATGCTGCTCACCATACAAGGTGACATCAGTACAGTTGGGTAAGGTGCTTAGCAGATGCATTGATCAGATAGCAGCTCAGATAGGTAGACTTATTGAATAAGGGGTGATGAAAGTGTCAAGTTTAAAGAGGTGAAGATGAGATGTGCCTAAGGGGGACTTGTAGATAAGTTGGTACCAGTAAATCTGGCATTGTATGCACAGAAAGGGCCAGTTTCCCAGAGCGTGAAGATCACAATGATGAGAGTTGCAGAGGGCACTGGTGAGAGAGCAGATAGTGTTGTTGTAAACTACATCTAATCAATTTAGGTGATTGTTAGTGGTGAACCTGTTACTTAAGTCCAGAACTGTCAACGGGGCAAATATTTGATATCAACTTTGGAGGTGACAATTACCTTAAATTTTCTCAAGAGTTATTCTTGAGGGGGACACCAAAAGTAATGCTGTAATACTGTTTTAGTTTGTGCCCTTGGTTTGCTCGCTACGGTAGCTCTGCAAATTTAGCTATTGTGTGTGAACCCTACCAACATTAAACTAACTTACTGGATGTTAGCCACAGGCATTTAAGTGCCTTTCACACGGTAGACACAAACATTGTCACCTTGCCAGCTAAGGAACACTACATACATTGTATTGCAAGCTTCTTGACTCAAATTCAAACAGTTGCAAACACTGGTTGATGTTACTGTAGCTAGCTAGCAAACGTCAGCTAACCGTTAACTAACAATGTGTGACCTGTAATTCAATGCAGCGAAAATGAAGGCTGGTGACGGTTATAAATGTGTGTTATTGTATTGAGTGGTAGAAGTAAAGAAATGTCTAACAAATCCTTTGTTACTGAAAGTATGCCACCGACAGACTGTCAGATTCCCACATATGCCCTGTACATGCTAGTGATGTGCAGTTCTCAAACGATTTGTTCGTTTTGAACAAATCTTCTAGTGACCCGGGACTCACGAGTCCTTTTTTCTAGTGACTCGTTAATTTGAATGTTTGACACCGGATTACTACAAACATGATCTCTTGCTTCATAGCCGGTCATCCAACTCAGTTCTCCTATCAACATCTATGTACATTCGCAGAGAAAAATAGATCAAAGCAGGAACTTCATAAAGACATGTTTATAACTGATAATTGAATGCAGGCTATAATAATTAATATAGTTAGGTGATTACTGATGTCATGAGAAAAAAACAGATGGAAACAAGCACAGAGCCTTTGCCTAAGTAAAAAAAGACTCCTGAATGACTGATTCTTTCAGTTTTATCGATCAATTAAACCGTTGTTTTGTTAATTTGAACAACTGGCAGTGGAGTTCTACCCAACCATGGAATACACTGTTAGTTTTTCTTTCACAAAAAAAATAGACCAAGACAGTAGCCTTATGTATTGCCTTGTGATTATAAAGAAATGTTTGTAACAGATAATTGGACACATGGTAGGTCTAAAATAATTAATGTGGTAGTTGATTGTTGATTGTAATGATAAACACAGATGAAATTGTACACTCAGCATTTGCCTAAGTAAAAAAGACTTGTGAACGACTGAATTGAACGGTTGTTTCGTTCATTTGAACATCTGCCAGCGGAGTTCTACCCCAACTGCTGGTTTCCAGCTCAGTAGCCTACTCTCTGTCCAACAGCTGTTTGTTTGAAGTTCAAAGAAAAGTTGATCAAGAAAGTAGCATTGTATATACATGTTTGTAACAGATAATTGGACGGATGGCCTACAGTAATTCATGTAGTATTTGATTTTTGGGGCTGTAGGCATTACTGACTCAAATGAACGAAATGACTCGAAAGATTCTATGTTTTTACTGAACGACACGACAAGATCCGAGTCAGTAGAAAGAGTTGAACTTCCCATCACTAGTACCTGCTCGATGTGCCACTGCTGGGGGCTGTGTATGTAATACACTGCTTTCACTGTGTATTATTAATATTATTGCAATTACATAGTTATGTTTACAGTGATATATTGGGGGGACAAATCATAGTTTTCCCCAATCTGATGCCAGCAACATGTTTCTAAAAAGCTGGGACAGGGGCAACAAAAGACTAGAAAAGTTGTGTAATGCAAATAAAATATGTGTAATTGTGCAATCTCACAACTAAATATTTTAATTGGCAACAGGTCAGTAACATGATTGGGTATAAAAAGAGCATCCCAGAGAGGATGAGTCTTTCGGAAGTAAAAATTGGGAGGGGTTCACGACTGTGAAAACTGCGCAAGCAAATAGTGCAACAATTTAATAATAACATTTCTCAACATAAAATTGCAAAGAGTTTTGAGATCTCATCATCTACGGTACATAATATCATTAAAAGATTCAGATAATCTAGTATTATTGGACGGCCTTGATCTTCGGGCCCTGAGACAGCACTGCATTAAAAACAGACACAATTCTGTTGTAAAAATCACTGCATGGGCTCAGGAACACTTCCAAAAACCATTGCCTGTGAGACACGGTACGTCACTGAGTCCACAAATGCAAGTTAAAACTCTACCATGAAAGGAAGAAACCATATAAACAAGATCCAAAATCGCCTTCTCTGGGCCTAAGCTCAACATTAGTTGACTGAGGTGAAGTGGAAAACTGTCCTGTCCTTTAAAAGCCAGCATCTGTGATGGTATAGGGGTGCATTAGTACACATGGCATGGGGGACTGGCACATCTGTGAAGGCACCATTAATTCTGAACAATACATACATGTTTTGGAGCAACATATGCTGCCATCTAGATGACATCTTTTTCAGGGAAGGCCTTGCTTATTTCAGCAAGACAATGTCAATCCACATTCTGCACGTATTACAGCAGCATGGCTCCGTAGTAAAAGAGTCCAGGTGCTAAACTGGCCTGCCTGCAGTCCAGACCTGTCACCCATTTGGCACATTATGAAACGAAAAATATGACAAAGGAGACCCCGAACTGTTGAGCAGCTGAAATCCTATATCAAGCAAGAATGGGAAAACATTTCACTTTCAAAACTATAGCAATTGGTCTCCTTAGTTCCCAAACCCTTACAGTGTATTGTTAAAAGAAGAGGTGATGCAACACAGTGGTAAAAAACATGCATCATGCATCAAATTCAAAATGGGCGTGTATTTTTCCAAAAATAATACAAATTCTCAGTTTGAAAGATTTGATGTGCTGTGTTTGTACTATTTTCTATTAAATATAGGGATAAATGATTTGCACATCATTGCATTCTGTTATTATTTGCATTTTATGCAGTGTCCCACATTTTTTGGAATTAGGATTGTATAAAAAATACTGTATAATTTTTTTTTTACCAGCTTTCACAAAAACTTTTGATTGATAGGCAGGATAAAGGCCCAAGCCTCAACTGAAGACTCTGAAGAGCATGAGGAAAAAATGCTGATGAGACCAAAATCAAGCTGTTAGGCCTGAATGACAAATACTACATCTAGCAAAAAACAAGGTAACTCTTACCACCTGGGTAATACCAAGCCTCTGGTAAAGCAGGGTGGTGGGAGCATCATGCTATGCTTCTCAGTGGCAGGGACGGGAGGACTGGGCGGGATTGGAGGAAGGATGAACGGAGCAAACTACAGAGAAAACAGCTGACCCTGAACATACATGACCTCAGACTGGGACTAAGATTCATCTTTAACCACTCCATCATTGTCTTGAATGTGTACTTCAGGACAAGCCTTCAAAACATCCCTGAGTAACCAAAGCCTGAACCATATTACTGAACATCTGTGGGGAGACCTGAAGATTGCAGTTCAAGATTACGTTGCTCCCCATCCTAATTGATAGAGCTTGAGGGGATCTATTAGGAATAATGGGAGAAACGGCCCAAATCCAGATGTGCAAAGCTGGTTGAGGCATCCCTAAGACGCAAAGCTATGATCGGACCCAGAGTCACTTCTACTGTACAAAGTATTGAATAAAGGGTCTCAATACTTATTAAAGCGCCGTCTTTCATATACAGTTTAGTCAGGGCCAGTTCTAGGCATAAGTGACATAAGCAGTTGCTCAGGGCCCCCAAATATCACATTTTGCTTAGGGCCCCCAAAGCACTAAAGCAGGCACTGAGTATAGTGCACTATTTTTAACCAGTCTTTTGGGCCCTGAACTGTGGTCATGAATAGGGTGCCATTTGGGACAAATGACGGAATGGAAAACAGGCTTGGCTTCACTATCTTCTTTTCCTCACTTCCTCATTTCTGTCTCAATGGTTCACCTTTTTGTGAGGGCACATTCCACATCCAAGTAAAATCCCATGTATAATTCAATGCCTTAATTCTACTTTTTCCTTTTTCTTGAAAACTCTGAATCTAATTCTTCTTCAGAGATTTTGAAGAACACCTTCATGACAGCCTGAGCTGCAATTGAACTTTTTGTTGATTTTCTTTCTCAGTGTTCTACCATGACTCACAGTTCTGGCTAGTATCTGTGTCCCCAATGGCACACTATTACCCAAATACTGTAGGTCGGGTGTGCGCTCTAGGAGTAGGGTTCCATTTAAAATGCAGCAAGTGGGTTTGCCATGGATGAGACTCATGCTTAACATATTGTATTTTTGCCAGTCTAGGGGTCAGGATGGCAGTAGTCAGCAGTCATGTGTGCTGTTTTTTGTGTCATCCACTGCTTATCCATGGGGTCATTGGCCAGATGGCACTGGGGCTAGGGGTCAAAATGTCAAAGAGAATGCCAGATCAGGATTTACTTTTTGAACTGTGAATAACACTTGAGTTACAACATAAGCCAAATCCTCGGGATGATCATATGATTACTACTGGATTGTTACAGGGTGTCCTCCCTAAAATGGATTTTGAAGGGTCATTGTTGTTTGACTCTATACATTTAATGATTAAATTCATGTCTTGTGCAATTAATGCATTGTTGTAGTTGAGTATGTAAATATCTCTGATACACACAGCAGAATGGTTTGACTTCTGAGTTAAAGAGCTTTAGTTTTCTTTTAAGTGCAATGTTTTTGGTTTTCCTGTTTTTCTTTACAACTTATTCAGGGCATTAAATGTCTTGTCTTTTGGGATCTTCGTCCATCTATAGGAATTAATCTACCTCCTTGCGTTGATAGCAGGCTACTGTAAATTATGCTTCATGCTCATATACTTGAGTTACCTTTACACATCATCTCTCCAGGATTACCACAGAAAGATTGAAATTACCTCCAGAATTACCACAGATATAAGAACTCTGATTATCAGGTGACTGGAGCATTAGTATTACAGTGTGGTGGAACACATGGTTGCATCCCAAATGGCAACCTACTGTATTCCCTAAATAGAGTGCCTTAGCCATATGGGTCCTGGTCAAAGATAGAATACTATATAGGAAATAGCTCAATTTTGAGACACAACCATGGACATATGGAGTAGATTGGAAGAACGTGAACAGCTTGAGGCAATGTTAGGATGGCATGATACAGGATATAGTTTGATAAGTCACAGATGTTGCCTGGTCTGATATCCAGCCTGCATTACCAATGGCACACTATTCTCTGTCTATAGATTTTGCACCTCTTTTGACTTGAGACTCATGAGTTCTGGTCAAAAGTAGTACACTGCATTGGGAATAGAGTGATGTTTGGACCCATCTGCTAATCGTAAGGTTAAGGTTTCACATGGCTCATGTTTCACAGTTTATTCCGACCATTAAAAAAAATAACATAGCTTCTGACATTCGCTTCTACGGTGGTCAATGCCCCACCCTGGGGCTTGTTGGGGTTGTTGAGGTTTGATTGATTTAAATTAACGCTATTATCCATATAAATATTACCACGGCCATTCATTCTGACTCTGTATTCAATTAAATTACATTAGGATTTCTAGCTTTGAAAGAAATAGGAGAGGAATTGGAATAGATATTTAATGAATCATTTATGAGTTAGAAGGGACGGAATGGGTTCTGGTAAGCCTACTGCTGGGGAATTTGGAGACAACTCTCGGATTTTGCTTCTAGTTTTGTGTGTTGCTGGCAGTGTTGGGGGTAACACGTTACAGTAGTTGTCTTGTTTACTAAGGGTACAAGGAATATCCACAAGGACACTAGATGAGCATGAATTGGATTTTATTAGCCCGGAGGCATCTGCGACTGATCTATATAATGTTAAGCTTTCAACTGCCCTACGAACCCCGCTGATAAACGTAACAACATCCAATCCCCCATGCACAGCCAATGGAACCAACGCAGTGGCCCAATCATATTGCACATTACTAAACATGTGAATATTACATCTCCCTTCTTTTAAAATTAATGTCTATAATTCTGCTGAAAATGTTTGTCACAGTGGAACGGCAATGAACTTAAGTTGAGATGTTGTGTGCTGACGTCCGAGATTTTTTCCAATATTTCACATGGCTTTGAACAAGAATCATGACATTGCCAGGTAGGTAACTATTTAACTTATATTGTCTGTAGTAGACACAGAGCTGATGTTTTCTGTAAGGGCAGCGACCCGCCTACACCCTTTTACATTTATAAATCCAGGATGACTCTGGGCTTTACTTCACAACCGGACCTGGCGCGAAAAGATGCCATGTCAGAGTTAAACACAGATGTTTTGTCTGTGTCCGTGATGCATGCTCCTGTGTTTTTTGGCGCATTTTGTGTGCTATGTTCGGCATGATCCGTGTTCTCATCTGAGTGATCGGTGTGTGTTTCTCCCGCATCCAGGAGATGGCGCCTGTTTCGTCGGTACTCCTGTCCTTCTGTGGTGCGCACATAGTAGGATCTCTCAGTTTCAGCCAGCCTGATAACAGTTGCTGGCTTCCAGTAGCCACGCTCCTGGAGCCTAATAGATTGCCCTTGGTATAGCTGTGTCATTGGTTTTGCTGATCTGTTGTAGTATAGTTTTTGGTACAGTTGCCTCAGGGTTCTTTTGGCATTTACCTCTGAGTGACGGGTAACCTAGGGCTGGAGCTGCCTCTGGGTGCTGGCTAGAGTTGAGCGAAGGCAGCGGCTCATCAGCAGCTGGGCTGGTGACTTACAGTTGTCCACCGGGTTGTTGCGGTATTCCAAGAGGCTGAGGTATGGATCCTGATGAACAGCTTTGGCCTTTCTCAGGAGTGACTTGGCCGTTTGTACTGAGCGCTCCGCAAGGCCATTGCTTTGGGGGTAGTGTGGGCTTGTGGTTATATGGGTAAATTCCCATTTTTTGGCAAATCTCTCAAACTCTTTACATTTGTACTGGGGGCCATTGTCAGTTATTACAGTGTCAGGAATGCCATGCCTTGCAAATGAAGATTTGAGTTTGTTTATTACTGCTGAAGCTGTGGTGGTGTGGAGCCTGTCAAGTTCAAAGTATCTACTGTAATAGTCCACTGTAATGATGTAGTCCTCGTTGTTCCATGCAAACAGGTCAGTTGCTACAACTTGCCATGGCCTCTCTGGTATGTTGTGACTGATCATGGGCTCTTTGGTGTTGGCAGGTTGGTGCTCAAGACACGTGGGGCACTAACCTATCATTTCGCCGATTTGCTTATTCATTCCTGGCCAGAACAAAACGTCACATGCTCTTTCTCTACATTTTTTGATGCCCATGTGACCTGCAAGTATACGTGACAACATCTCTGCATGTAGTGAGGTTTGAACAACGATTTTCTCCCCTTTGAAAACTATTCCATGTATTTGAGAGAGTTCATCCCTGTGATTCCAGTAATCCACTATGCTCCGTGGGCATCCCTTTCTCTCTTCAGGCCACCCGTTCTTCATTGTTTGTAGTAGTAGGACTAGCTGTGTGTCTTTTCCCGTTTCTGCTCTGATAACTTCAAGCTTAGTGTCACTTACAGGTAAGCTACTGTAAACTGTGTGCACCAGTACATCCATACCCTCGCTCAAGCTGTTGCCCGGGTCACTCAGTGATTTCCTGGACAGTGTGTCTGCAACAGCGATGTATTTGCCGGGTCTGTGGATGATGACTAAGTCATATCTTTGTAGCTGGAGGATCATCCTTTGTAGTCTCGGTGGTGCAGCCGCAAGGGGCTTCCTCAGGATAGACTCCAGTGGCTTATGATCGCTTTCCACAGTGACTTGATGGCCGTAAACGTATTGTTGAAAACGTTTGAATCCAAACAGAATGGCATACAGCTCTTTTTCAATCTGAGCGTAATTGATCTCACAATAAGTGAGAGACTTGGATGCATAGCCTATTGGTTTGCCTTCTTACAATAGGACCGCGCCCAATCCATATTTTGATGTATCTACCTGTAACCTAAGCTCTTTGCAGGGATCAAAATAGGCTAAAACTGGGCCTGGTTCTTTGGTGATCAATTCTTTCATCTTCTGGAAGGCATCATCATGCTGCTTGTCCCATACAAATTCGCTGGATTCTTTTAAGAGGTGACGTAGGGGTGCATTTATGTCTGAAAGACTGGGAGCAAATTTAGACAGATAGTTGACCATTCCAAGAATTGTTTCAAGTTCACCTTTGTCTTTCGGTGGCTCCATGTCCCGGATGGCTGTGACCTTGGCTGGGTCTGGCTTTATCCCGTCGACTGTGAGCTGATGCCCAAAGTAGCTTACATCTGTTGCACAAACGGTGCTCTTCCCTGGGTTGAGCCTCACTCCTCGCTCCCTAGAGCGTTGTAGCATGGCACGGAGGTTCCTGTCATGCTCCTCTTTTGTTTTACCGTAGATGAGGATTTCGTCGACTATCGCCATGACCCCCTGCAGACCCTCATACGTCTCATCGATCTTTCTTTGGAACTCATCTTGAGCAGATATTATGCCAAAAGGTAAGCAGAGGAAGCGATAACGTCCAAATACAGTGTTAAAAGTAGTCAGTTTGGATGACTCCTCTGATAGCTTTATAGCCCAATATCCTGACCTAGCATCCATGACACTGAAATAACAGGCACCTGCCAATTTGGCTGTGATGTCATCAAGTGTGGGTAATGGGTAGTGGGGGCGTTTTATGACTTTATTTTAGTCTTTTGGGTCTAAGCAGACTCTAAGCTGACCTGTACGTGGTTTCTCTGCTGCTACCATTGAGTTTACCCACTCGCTTGGCTCGATGACTTTGGTGGTGATTTCATTTTCCTCCATACTCTGCAAATCTGTTTTTAGGCGGTCTCGCAGTGCCAGTGGAACACGGCGTGGTGGATGGATGACGGGTGTGGCTTTCGGATCGATGTGAATGGTGCACTCTCCTGGAAATAGTCCTATTCCTTTGAAAACGTCTGAGAACTCCATAATGTTAGCCGTGGGTTTTTCAGCAATTGACAGTACTAGTTTAATGAGCCCAAAACGCTTGCAGGCATTGAAGCTAAGTACAGGAGGCGCTGGTGTGTCGACAACATGAACTTTCAGGGTTAACTCTGTGTCCATATACTTAAATTTTAGGTTGCATTTCCCTCTGACGATTAACCGTTCGCCACCATATCCGTATAGCTTTTGGGTTGAAGGCCGATCTGTTGTACACGCGTGTGGGGATGACATTAGCTGAGGATCCTGTGTCTAACTTAAAGGTGACCCCAGTTCTGTTGGGCCCTACCTCTATTTCTGTAAAAGCCTGCTCTGCGTCATCACTGTCATTTTCTTTGTTGACTGTATCGATAAATATTTCCCCGCTTTCTGCATCACTGTCAGAAATCTCTGCGTCACGTTTGGTCACTGCATGCACTCTTCTCTGTGTGGCAGAGCGACATACCTTTGCGAAGTGATTCCATTTCCCACACGCTTTGCACTGTTTTCCTTTTGCAGGGCATATGTCCTGTTCTCCATGAGCCCTGTTGCCACAGTAGCCACATCCTCTGTTGCGCATCCTGTCCTCTCTCTGTGGCTCTGGAATACCTTCTGTGTGGCAGAACGTTCTAACTGACCCCCGTGAGGTCTGTCGGGATACTGCATCAAATTTCAAATCTCCCGCGTTTTCAGTGCTTCCGGCGATCGTTTTTAATTGAGCCCGTGTCATTTCATGAGACCTGACAATGTCTGTTGCCCTTTCCAAAGTTAGCTCTGAACCGACAAGTAGTAGCTTTTCTCTCATACTTGACGAATGCACTCCGAATACAATGCGGTCCCTAATCATTTCTTCCTTGTTAGCATACCCACAGTCATTGGCGAGTAACTTTAAATCCATGACGAATTGCTTGAACAGCTCTGTAGCCCCTTGTACTTTTTCATTAAATTTGTATCTGGCAAAGATCATATTTGTCTTCGGTATAATATATGCTTCAAAACGGTCATAGTATGTTTTCAATACCTTTGACTCCTCTTCTCCTAGTGTCCATGTATTGTAAATGTCTCTGCCTTTATCCCCGACCCACAGCAACAGGTAACTACATTTTTCGTCTTCTCCTTTCTGTTTGTACGGTCCGGAAAACATCAAACTCACGTGGAGCTTAAACTTGCGCCATGCTTCGGGGAGACTGCTAGCATGCCAATCCATCTGAGTTAATGGGACTCCCGCGATGTACATTTTCGTCTTTGTCAGTGATTCGTTTTCACTCTGACACCATGTCTTGTTTACTAAGGGTACAAGGAATATCCACAAGGACACTAGATGAGCATGAATTGGATTTTATTAGCCCGGAGGCATCTGCGACTGATCTATATAATGGTAAGCTTTCAACTGCCCTACGAACCCCGCTGATAAACGTAACAACATCCAATCCCCCATGCACAGCCAATGGAACCAACGCAGTGGCCCAATCATATTGCACGTTACTAAACATGTGAATATTACAGTAGTCAGTTATTTTATTTAAGTAATGCCTTACTAATTATTTTTCTAAATAAATAACGCCTTTCTCAGTTTCTCTCAGTGCAACCTACGAAGCTTTACGTAGCATTACTTTTCTCTAGTATAAGTGGCAACAAAGGGCGCAAAGATGGCAGCACCAGCTCTTCCAGATATAGGACATGATACACCTACCAAAGCCACTCACCCAACTCCCATTCATTTCAAAACGATATGTTTGGTCGACTAGCGATTTGTGCAGCGGACGTCTGAGCTCGGGTGAGCTTCGCAATTCTGGCTTGGGAAGCAGTTTACTACTTCGACTACATCGTTATTACCCTCGCATATAACCAATCACCGTGGTTGCTATTATGTTGTTCCCAAAACATCCTCCATTATTTCCAGGCAAACGATTGTTTAATCTGAATGAACACGTAGCTGCCACTTCAGAGCTATATTAACAACAAATGATTAGGGAGGGCACTTAAATATGGCGTCACATCAGTCTCAAAACTCATGCGCACACAAGATAGAGTGAGAGAGCTGAAACACAAGCTGCGCGTGCAGAGGAACAAACTTGCGCGCACGCCGGTGCTACTTCGAGAAGTAAAAATTCAGTCAAGAGAGCAGAATGTGACGTTGAGAGAGCAGAGACACAAGCCGCGTGAGCGAACGACCAGTCGCACGAGAGTATAAACATTGTGAGGGCACAGATAGCGTGGCTTGGATTTTCTCCGCAACTTCTCAAAATTCACCTATGCCTTCTCGAAACCCCCTGCTCTCCAGTGATGGATCGTTCGCGAACGAATGTCTCTTTTTGGTGAACGATGGGAGCCGATTCGCGAGCGGAAAAGAGCCGTTCATTTGGCTCTTAAATATGTTTGAGGCAAGTTGTGTTAAAAGAAGACATTTACAAAAGGCATTTGCCGTAAACCGCAATTATTAAAAGAAACTCGTTGTACAAAATGTTGCCCACTGTTAATTAATAACGTTGAACAAAAATATAATTCCAAAGGAATAGCCTGAACCGTGAACCCATTAAGACGTAACCCTTGACTGATGTTGTAACTGGCCAATGACGGAATTCGATAGGATATTCATAAATGTACATATAAACTTTAATAATATTTAAAAAAACTCAAAAACTTGTAAAACACTTTTGTAAAATGTTAATTCGAATTACCATCTTGTAATATACACTATCTGTGAATGCCAATTATCGATTTTTTTATATTGCCTACTGTGATATAAAAAAATGTGGCACCCGCGAAAACACTCAGTAGCTAGGATGCCAATATGAGTGACACTCCTAAAAAATCTCAAATTTGGACGTTTTTTACAAAAAAAAACTAGGAAAAAGCAGTATGCAGTATTTGCAAAGCAACACTTTCAATTTGTTCTGGCTCCACCAACAATCTCCACAGGCAAGTAAAAACGAAACATCTAACAGTCCTGTTGCCACAGCTGAAAGTTGCTGTGTGTTAACTGATGCTAGCAAATGCCTCTACCAAACCTGCCACCCAGACCTCCATAGGCCAGTACATGCCAAAGGCCATTACCTCAACATAGATGATAGATGAAGAAATGGTTAAAATGGTTGCCAGAGATTTCCAACCACATCATTGTTGAGGACAAGGGATTCAGAAACTACTGTCATGTTGTAAATCCAGCTTATGTTCTTCCAAGCAGGACAACCCTATCTAACACATTAGTTCCTCATCTGCTGAACCTTGAAACATGTTTATAGTTTGGCCAACGATTACAACAAATGCCATGTTGAACTGCTAATAATAATATTACTTAGTATTTTTTTCCTTTAACCATTTTACATTATAAGTTAATGTGTGTTGCAATGTCTTGTTATTGTGTTCTGTTGTGATCTGTTCTACTGTTCTTTCACTATTAAAAATGTTTCAACATAATGAAACGTTATTGCATTGTTAACAAGATTTTGCACTTATTTTTTTAAAGGATTAAAATGTGTCATTTCAGTTAAAGATAAATTAACAAATAAAAGTGTTACTTTCCACAGCGTTACTAAGGCCAGCACATGTTATTATGGCCGTTAGATTATTTGGATTGATTAGAAAAATGTGCATAATCATATTTGCAGTAAAGGGTGATTAAAAAAATATACTGAACGAGGAGCCGTTTTGAGAGCCAAAATGAAACATCTCTTTTAAATGAACTAGTACAAGTGAGCCGGATCACTAAAAAGACACGAAATTCCCATCACTATATTGCACTAATGGCCAATGATAGCTCGGTCACGTTGTATAGATCCCGGGCTTTTAAATTAGCCAATCAACGGCATTGTAACAAAAAGAAGACATGTGATTAATCAATAAATCTAACAATCATATTTGAGGTACCATGTACTGTTTCGTGAGTGCAAACACGTGTCAAGTGAGAGCAGGGGTGATTCGAAAAGGCTCAGGTGAATTCGCGGAGAAATTCCACGCAACGATATCTGTGCCCTCACAATGTTTATACTCTCGGGCGACTGGTCCTTCGCTGTTTCTAAACGCGATTTCTCTGAATCATTTCAAAAAAAGATTTAGTAATTATTCATCTCTGAAAAAAGACATGCAACATTAATGGATTATGCACATTATTGCAAAGAGATTACAAATTGCTGTTTTCTTTTTGAGAAGGTATGTTTATCAGTGTACAATGCTACAGTTGTTATGTTTGTTCCTCATTGTTCACCACAATGGATCTATCTAGTATTGAAGTCTGCACTTATAGGCTGTATAATAAGCCTGGCCTGAAAATGTGGAGGCACTTGCAATACAAAATAATTTATTGATTTAAGAGTTTCTTGATTAAAGAACTAAAATATTATTTAGCATTATGGTATATGATTACTTGAGATAATAGTTTGGTCACTCTTGCTGTATAATGATTGATAGGCTAATATGCTGTTGAGTGACACTGACTACACTGTACCTGACTACGTAATTATACGACGTCCCATTAAATCTCTGCCTTTTGGGCATAAGTGACCAACACGTGAATATAGAATCAAAAGGCTTATCTTAAAGTAACTAAGCAATTTAACGCCTTACTTTCTACAGAAAGTAACTAAGTAACATAACTAGTTATTTTATGGGAACTGTAACTAGTAACTGTAATTATTTACTTTGAAAAGTAACATTCCCTCAACACTGGTTGCTTGTGTGTGTCTGATGCTTGTGAGAGTGTGCGGGAGGATTGTGGGAATGTGTGTGTCAGGCTTGTTGGAGTGTGTGTGAGGCTTTGGAGAGTGTGTGTTTGAGACTTTAAGGGGGGTGTTTGTGAGGATTGTGGGAGTGTGTGTTTGATGCTTACAGGAGTGTGTGGGTGCACATGCATGGTTCCAATGAGGATTGTGTGATTTCTGTGTAATTGGCCAGACCCATTATCTTCTGTATGAAGGCCCAGTGGGAGTCCTCCATAACACCTCTCTCACCCATCTATCTCCCTGCCCTCTTTCTCTTTTTTAAGGTAACTCTGTAATGGTTTCAGTGTATGGTGTGCTTGTATTGTAATGACATTTTGTGTTGAATTGGGTCATTTTGGTCTTCTTTTCCGGTGTTCAAAATGTTTCCTAACGGCATCTTGAAGCCTAGTAACCGAAGTCTGAGCTCTTGCCTGGTGAACTTCGGTAGTCACGGCAATGACAGGACTTTCTTCCTCTCAGTAAAGCTGTACATGGCTACCACCAGCTCACCCTTTATTGTTCCAGAGTAATATTGCCACTTTCCCGCTTGTTTTAGTTTTTTGAGTAAACAATGTGAGGGACTATATGAGAGCAAACACTTCAATTTTCTCACGTTCTAAACAGCTTGTTTTGGGGGATAGAGGGACAACCTATATCTACATAGGTATCCTATGTCTCACCATTCACTGGTTATATGATATCTGTACATTGTCTCCTGACTCACCATTCACTGGTTATATGATATCTGTACATGGTGTCCTGTCTCACCATTCACTGGTTATATGATATCTGTACATGGTGTCATGTCTCACCATTCACTGGTTATATGATATCTGTACATGGTGTCCTGTCTCACCATTCACTGGTTATGTGATATCTGTACATGGTGTCCTGTCTCACCATTCACTGGTTATGTGATATCTGTACATGGTGTCATGTCTCACCATTCAATGGTTATGTGATATCTGTACATGGTGTCCTGTCTCCCCATTCACTGATTATATGATATCTGTACACATGGTGTCATGTCTCACCATTCACTGGTTATACGCTCTGCAGATGATCTATCTAGATTTTGGAAAAACGTAAATGCACTGAAGTGAGCAAACTGCAGTTTTCCTCTCTAAGCAAATTCAGTTGGACTCTTCTATCATTACAGATAAAAATTAGATTAGAAATGCATTAAACCAACATCTCAACTGGCTGAAAGAAAGAAGTAATGACCATGCACAGCCAGACACCTGTTCCTCCCTCTCCCAGCCTACACAATGCATAGTGAACACTCCGTCAGCAACCTCTGAATCCTTATTTTCACTTCAAACATTTTCTGCAGATGATGTGCTGTATACCCTAACTGGGATTGATGTTAGGAAGTTCACAGGAGGAGATTCTCATGACCCCTTTGTTCTGCAGCTTGCTGCCTCCTTCGTTGCAGAATCATTGAGACCCGTTTTTAACTTGACATTTATCTCAGGTATCATACCAAAGGTCTGGAAGGCGGCTTTTGTACTCACCCTTTATAAAGGCGGTGACCACGCCAAACTAAATAATTATCTGCCTAATTCTAAACAGTCTTGCCTAGCTAAAATCTTGGAAACTGTGTTAAATAAGCAGCTAAGATTATTTTTTTTTAACAAAAACAATATGCAAATTGAAATATCTACCAGTCAGAGATCAGAACGGGTCAGAGCACAATCTCTGCTGCCTCATTGGTTTGAAATGATGTGAGACTAGTCTAGGTAACAGGAAACACTGTGCAACACTTTTTATTGTTGCACAATTATTTATTTATATATCTATTAAAAGCCTTTGACACCGTTGATCACTCGATGCTCATTCAGAAATGATCATCAATGGACCTTGATCAGGCTGCTTGCAGCTGGTTTGAAAATTACTTATATGACAGACCTCAGTGTGTACTCACCGAAGGGGTTGAATCCTATTTTTTCAGTGTAACAAAAGGGTTCCCACATGGATCGATTCTTAGTCCAGTTTTATTTTCCCTTTACATAAATTATATTGGTCTGTCTGTTGAAGGTTGAAACCAGTATCTTTGTGCAGATGAGACTGTCATATGCTATTGCTCCTCTGGTTGACCAGGTAATTTGTGGTCTATGGTCTGCATTCAGTGCCCTGCAGAGATCTGTTTTTGATTGGAAGTTGGTGTTATTTTCTGAGAAAAATAAATGTGTTATTTTCTAAATCTAAAAAGGTGCCTGTAAATTTGGGTTTGATTGCTCTCATTAGAGCTCATTTTGAACATGTCCCTGAACACAAATACCTGGGCATATGGAGAGATGAAAATTGTTCCATTAAAAACATGAAAATTAAGGATTAAACTTTCTACAGTATATAGAAACAGGCTATTGATTATGGCAATATAATTGATATACATACCTTTGTTTTAAAACCTCTCAACACAGTTTATCATAGTGCATTAGACTTTATTACAGGTGATTGTTTCAGTTTACATCATTGCTGTCTATGTCAGAAAGTAGGTTGGCCCTCTTTGAAGTACATTTCACACTTTTTGTTTTCAAGGTCTCCTGCACAAATCACCACCAAATATTACTTCTCTACTGACATATAGAAATACAAACTATCAGTGGTCTCAGGGATGGTTAATTCAAGAGATACCATCAATCTCCACTTGTTAATTAGGTAGTTCAGCTTTACATTTTTTCCTCACTTCACATTTGGAGGAAATTCCAAGATAATTTATAACTGAATGAATTGGTGAATCTAGGGCTGTATAAATAAATATGGTATCTGTACATGTCCTGTCTCACCATTTACTAGTTATATGATGGTGTTATATTGATAGAGTTGTATAGATGATGGTATATCGATGGTGTTACATTTGCTAAATGCAGTAGATGGTGAATGTATAGTTTAAAAAAGAAAACACACCAGAGTTACTGACAGTCTAGTGTGCCTGAAAACACTTGGACCTTTCTCCTTTGACCATAACATTGGTCGTCATTTTCTATTAATTAAATCACCATGGTTTGTCAACACCCAGTAGGTTAAACTTTCACTCTGGTGGGTTTTCTCTCATTGGACTACAACACGTATCAGTTTACAGCTTAATGTCCCAGGAAAAACACAGCCAAGCTTCCCTGTTAAAGGATTAAACCATCCATATTGGATACCCTGCCAACTCTCACACCACTCCAGCAGCAGCCGACTCGCTCAGTTTTACTCACGCTGTCTTTTTTATCACACGCTTTATTGTCTCTCTCTCTTTTGCTCTCTCTTCGTATCTCTCTTTTTGCTCTCTTCTCTCACTTTGTCTCACCCCCCAGACCACTTCCCGCCTCCCACCCCCCCAAACACACACACACACACACCTGCGATGTTTCTCTAACGACTGCCTTGTGTTGACATTAAAGTCCTTTGTACCAATTATGGCTCACAATCATCCTCATTAGACCTCAGTTATGTTTCATTTTAAGGTATTAAAACAAATAAGGCCCCCATTACAGCAAACCACTAGCCATCTGTGTCAAATTATGGAACAGAAATGGCTAAAAATACTTGTGTTTTTACTACTCATGGAAAGAGTGGAGAGGTACTGGAGAACTGTGGTTTGTTTTGTTGTCTGGTTAGCTGCTGGTTTAAAGGCTGGTCAAGGTTGTGTGACATCACATTATGACCGTGTTACCCTGACAAGGATGACAGGACATGTTTCATAGAGGGTGGTCCTGCACACTGGAAAGCAAGGTAAAGAAACCTACATGAGGATAAATCATTAGCAGAATCCCTCAACTAAACCATGATACCAAATGTGAACTGGATGGTTCAATACTACAACACAATAACAGAGATAAACGGTTCCACTGTAACCTACATGCTAACCACCTTAATACTACTGTTACTTAGGTACTGTAAAATACATCTGAATACTACTGTTACCTACTGTAAAATACATCTCAGTACTACTTTTACCTACTGTAAAATGCATCTCAGTACTAGTGTTACCTACTGTAAAATACATCTCAGTACTACCGTTACCTACTAAAATACTAATCAATACTACTGTTACCTACATACTGTAAAATACATCTCAATACCATTGTTACATATGCACTGTAAAACACATCTCAATACTACTATTTCCCAGGAGCGAAAATCTGATATCAACTTTGGAGGGGACAATTACATGAAATTTTCTCAAGAGCAATTATTGAGGGGGACACCAAGTGTAGTGCTGTAATACTATTTTAGTTTGCGTCATCGGTTGGCTCACTACTGTAGCTCTGCAAATTCAGCTATTGTGTGAACCCTACCAACATAAAACAAACTTACTGGATTAATCTCACAATAGCTACGTGCATTGAGTAGACACGAACACGATCACCTTGCCAGTTAAGGAACACTACATTGCACTGTAAGCTTCTCTCATTGACTCGAATTCAAAGAACTGCAAACACTTATTGATTTTACTCTAGCTAGCTAGCAAACGTCAGCTAACGGCTAGCTAACATAAAGTGTGGCCTGTAATTCAGTGTAGTGAAAATGAAGACTGGTGATGGTTATGTGTTCTATTGTATTGAGTGTTAGAAGTAAAGAAATATATAACATATCCTATGTTTGAACTATTTACTGAAAGTCAGCCAGCAACGACAGACTCTGTCAGATTCCCATCCATGCAAACACTGTACCTGAACGAGGTGCCACTGCTCAGGGCTGGGGGGGGGCAGTGTATCAAAAAATTGTGAGGCGAATGGCAGGGGGTCGTAATCTTTTGAAACGTAATAATGCGCTATTCGACGTTGATATTCGTCGATAGGTGCTTTCATTGCGTCATATTAGTATTATTGAAATTACATAGTTATGCTTACAGTGATATACTGGGGGACAAATCATAGTTTTCCCCAGGATGGGGGGATTGTGTACCCCCCGTCCCCCCCGGGATTTCCGCCTATGCTATTACCTACATACTTTACATCTCAATACTACTATTATCTACATACTTTACATCTCAATACTACTATTACCTACATACTTCACATCTCAATACTACTATTACCTACATACTTTACATCTCAATACTACTATTACCTACATACTTTACATCTCAATACTATGGTATTACCTCCATACTGTACAATAGATCTCAATTCTACTGGTTGATATTATAGGCCAATACAACAGGCTAACCTTATCATGTTGTTGCTCCCAATCTTTCTCTTTCTCATTCACCCATTCTCTCTCTCTCTCGGCTAAGGGACAGGCTTATGTGTGGGGATCTGCGCGACAAGGGAGTAGGAACTGTTAATTAGCTTGAGTTATGCATCCACACACAGCCTGGTATGGGGGCTCCTGTTAACGCCACATAAATAAGTCAGGAGGTTTTCAATATCTAATCATGTCTGTGTCAGTTTAATTAACACATTGACTAAACTCTACCTCCGCCCTGCGTGCCGCTCACCACGGACCCTTTACACAATACATCCATTAGCTGCCTTCACAGAGCTGTCAGAACACGGCCCAGATGCACTTACACACACAGCAGACAAACACATGCAAGTACTACACACTCTCACTGAATGGTTAATTTCCCCTAGTTAATATAGAACAAATCTGTGGTTGATAGCTTGCCTGTGTCAGCTTGTTCATTTGGGGAACGGGGAGAGGACTGGGCATGTAGCTGCTGTAATCAGGGACAGCTCTGCCACCTGATCCACAGACCAGAGAATAAGAGCAGGAGAGGAGGAACAGAGGAATAGAAGCGGAAAACAAAGAAAGAGAAGAACAGAGAGAAGAGGCGAGAAGGAGAGGAGGAAATTGGGAAGAGAAGAGGATTTGACAATGTAGATACACACACCAATCACTATTACATAGCGTGTCAAACGTTTTCACAGGTCTTTAATAAGGCTCTCTGGACTAGACTGTTTGTGTGTCTGTGCTTGTGTGAGAGAGAAACAGAGACAAAACAGACATGACACAAAGATGAGAAGTAACTGGTTTAAAGTAGAACTGACAGCATTTTAGCAAAATTATGTCATACTAAAATGTGTTCTTATGCAACCCCCAAATTAATATTTGTCAAAAAAAAATTGTCACAGGAGCACAACTGCATGGCCATTATGATTTAATACTTTTATAAAGTGTTTGGTAATAACGTAGAATAAGAACTTCAGAACATTCTAGATTAATGCAGATTGGCAAAGCTGGGGTGCATTTGTCAGTACATAAAATAACATGTCCGCTCCAGGTCAGACATTTCACATAGTGGTGGGCCAATCAGCGCTACAGTAGACATACATGTAAATAAGCCATTTGCCACACAGACCTTATTCACCCACAACTGGACAGTGTTTTTACTGGGAGTATCAAAAGTGTGTCTCCAGAGGACATATGCAAAAGCCACAAAATGTTGCTATGTATCTCTGCAAATAGGTAAACATGACACACTGTACCTCTTGTATTTGTGAACATACCAGTCCTAATTAAACAACCACAAAAACCTATAGCAAAAATGATAGCATATTAAGCATGCTCTCATTGATAGGGATCACTGCCACTGCCCTGCTTTCTAGTTTTTTTGTGTTGACATTCCCAGCCGTACTCTTATACGTTTTGGCCAAAAGTATTGAATTATTGAAGCAGAAATAGTGCATCATTCCGAATGGCTGGAGGCAGCAAACAAAAAACAAGTCTTTGTCTTACAACAGATCATAATAATTATTGGAAAAAGAAGCAATACATTGGTGAGTTGTATTAATCATGCATTGAACTGCATTAATCTAAACAAAATAACATCCAAACATTTGGATGTTTTTTTGCATCATGGTTGTCTGTTTCATATCTACAATGTAGTTGTAGCAGTCAGTTACACTTCTGATTAGGAATTATTCATGTAATCACATTTCTCCCAGGTGGGTTCAATGGACTTGCTGTGCCTTTGGTCCATAAAGATGGGCTTTGTCAAATGTCTGCTCTCAAGGGACACAAACACACACACAATAATATGTGACAGGAAATACAGCTCACACCACACATACACACAGTTTGATATACCACATACACACACGCATGCACGCACGCACACACACACACACACACACACACAGATAGAGAGGGATGATCAATATATGATGATCAAAATCTCCATCTAGAATCAGTGCAGGAAATTCGAGCCAAAGCCTCATTGCCCAATATAGACGTGCCCAGCACAACATCAACACAGAATGACAGGCACAGTCTGTCTTTGTCTCCCACTCCCACACGCTCAGCCAATACGGGAGAAAGTTGCTTGTTAAAAAAGAACTGTTTCATCTTGTGGTGCCAATCAAGCTGCCAGAGAGTGTTTCCCGGACACCGTTGTCACAGCATGAGATGGCTCCCAACTCCACATGCTCTCGCTTTCGCTTTCTCCCTCAGTCCCATTCACATACACCACACACGTATTAGCATGCAGGCAAACACAAACTTATAGTATTCACATACACATTTGAATATGCATACACTTGTACATAGAACAGAGGTACAAAGCCAGACACACTCAAAGCATGAGACAGTTACTTGCTCACAGGCCTCCATGGAAGACATGTCTTTCATATCTCCTCAGACGGCCACCCTCTTGTCCTGTCTCTCACTCTCTTTCCCTCTCTCTTCTCTCATCTCTCCCTTTCCCTCCACTCTCTAGTCTTTTATTGCCTATTTTTCCTCTAAAATGTGATGTCAATATGAATGTAGTCTGATCCCTGCTACATGTGTATATATATATATATATATATATATATATATATATATATATATATATATATATATA
>JACXGI010004542.1:0-19896 GCA_016801175.1 Esox masquinongy | reverse complement strand
TCGTTAGAAAGATGAAGATGAAGTTCACCTTTCAGCACGACAACGACCCAAAGTACACATCCAAATTCACAAAAGCATGGCTTCACCAGAAGAAGATTAACGTTTTGGAATAGCCCAGCCAGAGCCCAGACCTGAATCCAATTGAACATCTGTGGGGTGATCTGAAGAGGGCTGTGCACATGAGATGTCCTCACAAACTAACAGAACTGGAGCGCTTTTGCAAAGAAGAGTGGGCAACTATTGCCACGTCAAGATGTGGCATGCTAATAGACTGTAATTGCTGTAATAAAATCAAAAGGTGCTTCAACAAAGTATTCGTTTAAGGATGAGCACACTTATATAACCAGGTAATTGTGAGTTTTTATTTTTTCCCTCTTTCCCCAAGATTTCAGTTTGTTTTTCAATTGAATTATTCACATTATAGGTCACATTAAAGGTGGAAAAAGTTCTGACATTATTTATCTTTGTCTCATTCTTTTACATGACAAGAACCTGGCATTTTAACAGGGGTGTGTAGACTTTTTATAACCACTGTAGGCGTATATATTTTACCAACAATGTGTTGGATTATACAGTTGAATCTAAATGTCACAATAGAAAGTTTAAATAAACCTTAGATGTTGCTATGTTACATGCTAGCTAGTTTTACTTCAGTTAGCCAACCAGCCCTCTGAGCACGCCACACGAAAAATGCTGACGTAGGCAGATAGGCAAGCTGGAAGGCTCCGGTGTACCAAAGAATACGCCCAACATGGCAAACTCGAAATTTGATTAAAAAATATGACAATCAACAACATCGTCCCCATTTGCTTCAACAGCAGATGGGATCTCTGAAGGCCTCAGGGTAGATTTTTCACCCGGAGTCAGCACAGGTGAAAAATCTGATTGGATAAAAGCTCTGATTTATATGAGCTGCACTGGAAGCAGTGCAACTGAGAGAGAGAATATCAATGAAATTAGGTTAATAGATTGATGAGAACAAACTTTGTAAAATACATATAGCATTAACGTAAAGATATGAAAATAAATATAAAAGCAGAAAAGGAACTAGGCAAGCCTAGTTCAACTGGCCCACAATTAAAAGTGATCAATATTGTTGCCCTCATTGGATGCAAACCCAGGTCTCCCACATGAATGGCTGTGTGTCTTTTACCACTACACCACGGTGCTATACATTTGCCTGGTGTCAGTATACCATCTGGATATTAGATAATTTTGTCATGCATTAACATCATGCCAAGTTTGAATATTTCGCTAGACACCATTATGCATTGTGTTAAACTGACTAACGTTTCTTATTAAGTTTACCACCACCACAAATAGCATCTATGAAATGTATGACTTTTGCCACTGGCCGTTTTAACAGCTTATTAGCGAGTAATGGACTAGTATCTAACTTACTGCTTGGAATAGTCATAAGATTTGAGCAATTGCTAGCGAGACTGCAGGTTGTAGCCAGCGAAGTATTTGTCTATCCTGACCCAAAAAGCATGCCCGGATGCGTACTTCGAAAATCCACCAGAAATAGTCGCAATATAACCGTGAACAGTTTTCTTTTAGGCTAACTATAACTTAGCTACTGAAGGTTGTAGCCAGCAAAGTTTTGTCTATCCTGACCCAAAAAGCATGCACGGATGCGTACTTCAAAAATCCACCAGAAATAGTCGCAATTTAACCGTGAACAGTTTTATATTAGGCATATTATAACTTAGCTACAGAAGGTTGTAGCCAGCAAAGTTTTTATCTATCCAGAAAAAATCCTATTGCATAATTTGCTTTAACTGTAACAAGATTTGAACGTGGGACCTATTGGTTGCAGGTCCGCGTCTCTAACTGCGACGCTATTTAACATGGGGTAGTCAGTCAGTCACTCATTTAGTAAGAGACTATAATTTTGTGATTCTGACATCACTAAGCCAGCAGATAAGGCCCTGCTGGCCCTAAAGGCCCGCTTCTGGACTGGACATTGGACAACAACATACATATTACCCAGCAATCATCATTGCATGTCTGTATGAATATCATTGCATGTCTGTATGAAAAAATACCAAAGAAAATAAGAAATGATTCATTTAGATGTCATTTAAATGTCTCTTGATATTCGTAGTATTTTTCTACCTGTACTTTGTACCAGGGGACGAGCCATAGCGGACCCATTCAAACAAAATTAACACTAATATACATGATAATAATAATGCTGTAGTCTGATTTGTCCTGGCTCCACAAATGAACCAAATTCTCTTCTGCAGTGTGCACGGTTCACTGATGGAAAAGGCTGGGTTGATTGCATATCAAAAGTTTCATCTTCAGAGTTCAGCTAGGTTGTATTTAAATTAACCCCAGCAGTACCAAACTTAATGATGTTTATATTGTCGTGACAAAGTTGAAATTTCCTAAAAGTACACATTGTGTTGTCAGATTGATTAACTTCCTTTCACCAACTACCATGAAGCGAATCATTTTGCACACTTTTCTCACTATTTCCCTACCTACAAACAGAAAAAACATTGTAGAGATGGGAAACATGGAATTCTATTAACTTCTATGTCTCTGTTTAAGTTAGTAACCACCCAAACTATTAAGTAGAAAAGCGATCTTTATCCAATTGGACATGGTGGGTTTTTAAGTCCTAAATTGGTAGTTACAGTTGTTTAAGTGGTTTTAAACCTATGTAACTATTTCACACGCTGACATTGGCTGATATTTTTATTATTGTGTTTATATGTTTCCTTATGACCTAGCTACTAAGGTAAAAATGTACTTAGGTATCCACAGTCTATCTAGAGAGAGTGATGTAGTATAGGTTTTGTATTCAACATGAGTCTCAAGAGATTTCTTCAAAGAATTTCACCTGTTGGTTGCTAACATGTAGTAACAAAATGCAGAAAAACCTCAAAACATGCATTATTTAGAATTTACAGATACAGAACTAGTCAAACGTCTTATGGAGAAAAAAAAACAAATAAGCAAATAATAATGACAGTGCATCATTACTTTAGGAAATGAAGGTCAGAAAATGTTCAACCATTAATCGCTATGCTTAAACAGGCTCTCATGAGGACCGCCACAGAGTTACCTCTGCTGCAGAGGATAAGTTTTAAACATATTAATATATAAATAAATATATTTTGATTTGTTTTTGACAGTGTTAAAAAACACTTACTGCATGATGTCATATGGAATAAGTAGGTTTGTCCAAACTTTTGACTGGTACTGTATATGTACAGTATATATTCTGATGGGTGACAAATTAAAATAAATACCTAAATAAATGAGTGGAGGAACATAACAATGCAGATGCTTCCATACAGGTGTACAGCATGATATAATAAAGCAATTAACATTCTATCATGCTCTGTGGCATGTATGAAAATGCTGAGCAGATCCAGTTGACTTCGATTATGGATCAACATGGCAAGAGGAAAAGATCTAAGTGACATTGGAAGAGGGTTCTCATTATTGCGTCTCTTTCGGGATAATAACACCCCCATCAACAGAGTACGAGGAGTCACTGAATGGTTTGATAATTATGAAATGTGATGTGAATCATATGCTATGCCCTTCACAGTCACCAGATCTGAACCCAGTTGAAGATCTATGGGAGATTTTGGACAGACGTGTTAGACAGCGCTCTCCACCATCATCATCATCAAAACAACATATAAGGGAATATCTTTTGGAAGAATGGTGTTCCATCCCTCCAGTAGAGTTCCAGAAACTCGTAGAATCAATGCCAAGTGGTGGCTTGTGGCCCAACACCTGAGACACTTAATGTTGGTTTTTCCTAAAATGTATCACCATTCGGTATAAATACTGATTCATAAAATATGAATGTGTTGTTTTTGGTGGATTAGCCCTTCATTATTTTTGCATTATTTTTAAGTATGTTAATGTCAATTAATATACTTAAAAGTATATTAACTAGCAAGAACATATACAACCAGGATTTATTTTACTCAGGCCCTATTCACCATGGTTTTGAAAAATAGTGGTTAATGAGCGGGTTAGGTCCAACTGCAACATGAGAAACCATAATGTTTTGAGATGGAGTTGGTCAGGGGGTCCAGAATGCCTGTAGGGCAACACAGTGAGAGCTTCTGAAGGATGAATGGTCATGGTCAGACTTGCAGCTGATTTGCCAAGTGTCTGTGCTTTCTCTTAAATATATTCCAGCCAAACCACATGTAAGTTATTCCTGTAATTTCACCAGAATCTCTGTACATGCACATATGTACACAGACAAGCACACTCACACACATACACACCGATTTGTGTGTGTCTTTCATGAAGGATTTGTTTTTGAACCTACTTTCGATGTGTATCTTCCATCTTCTCTCTAAGTGCTCCCAAACGAGATCAACTGCTGTGGAATTCCAGTACTCTAAGAGACAAAAAACATCAATTACAACTGCTTTCCTCTTCCTTTTTCCCCTCCTCCTCTACATCTTCCAATCCCCTCATCCTCCCCTCCTCTATGTATGTCTCATCCCTCCTCCTCCTCTACCTCTCTTACTCATCCCCCTTACACCTCTTTATCGTCCTTTCCCCCCTCCCTCCACCTCCTTCTCTCATCCCCTGAGTAATCCCTTCTTCTTTCTCCTCAAGAGAAACCTGAAGCAATTAACCAAACATGCTCCACAAAATATTCAAATGAATGCATACGGTAACAGCCGTTGCCTTTAAAGACAGCTTTAAATATGCTAATGGTGCTGGGTGTTAGCAGCATGAAACAGAGAGCCTGGAGAAGAGAGAACAGGGGCTTTACTCTTACACTATATCCAGCCTATTTAGTTCACAGCAACTGTCAGGTCCATTTTTGGTACCCATGTTAAGTAAAAAACGACTAGAAAATAAATAATACAGGTACTGAAATATGTTGGATGCTTAAACAATGGTGAAATTCTATTATATAACACTGATGCAAATTCCTAGTGAAAAACAAAACTGTGCTTACGGATTACCCAAAAGGGTTGCAATAATTTTGACCCCTATGTTGCCAACAATTCAAAAAATGCTATGAGAATTTCTTCTGAGTCACTATATTAGGAAAATCATGCGCATATTTTTACATACCTAAACATTTGTATATACATTTTTATCTATGGTGCCAATAATTTTAGGCCTGACTCTACTTTGTGTGTGTTGGCTTGAATGTGTTTGTAAACGAATGCTCATCATCATAATGTCATTTACGTGTCTTTTTTACTTAACCAAACACTTGTTTTAATCTATGACTTCAACTATGCCTATCATTACAATCAAGAATCAAATACTACATTAATTTCTGTAGGCCGTGTGTCCAATTATTTGTTACAAACATGTATTTACAATGCTAATTTCTTGATCAACTTTTTATTGAGAACATCAAACTAACAGCTTTTGGACGGAGAGTAGGCTATTGAGCTGGAAGCCAACGGTTGGTGTAGATCCCTGCTGGCAGCCATTCAAATGAATGAAACAATCGTTCAATTGAACGATTAAACTGAACGAGTCAGTCCTTCACAAGTCTTTTTTACTTAGGCTAATGCTTGGTGTATGATTTAATGTGTTTATCATTACAATCAACAATCAACTACTACATTAGCCTAATTATTCTAGACCTACAGTACCATGTGTCCAATTGTCTGTTACAAACATGTCTTTATAATGCTACTGTATTGATCTATTTTTTTTTGCGAACGTAAAACTAACAGCGTATCCCGTGGTCGGGTAGAACCCCGTGGCCAGTCATTCAAATGAACGAAACAACCGTTCAACTGAATGATAAAGCTGAACGAGTCAGTTGTACACAATTGTTTTTTACTTAGGCAAAGGCTCAGTGTACGATTTCATCTGTGCTTATCCTTACAATCAAAAATCAACTACTACATACATTTTTTTAGGCCTACCATGTGTCCAATTATCTGTTACAAATATGTTTTTACAATGCTACTGTCTTGATCTATTTTTCTTTATAAACGTAAAACTAACAGCGTATTCCGTGGTCGGGTAGAACTCCGCTGCCAGTCGTTCAAATGAACGAAACAACCGCTCAATTTAACGATAAAACTGAATGAGTCAGTTGTAAAATCTTTTTTACTTAGGCAAAGGCTCAAAAAGTGACGCCTTCATATATTCTAGATTCATTACGCATAAAGTGAAACATTTCAAGCTTTTTTTGTTTCAGTCTGGATGATTACGGTTTACAGCTCATGGAAATAAAAAATCCAGGATCTTAAAATATTAGAATAAAAAATGTATAATACAGAAATGTCGACCTGAGAAGAGCTCTAATCAGCTAATTAACTCAAAACACCTGCAAAGGTTTCCTAAGTATGTTAATTTATACACTCAATACTTGGTCGGGGCTCCTTTTGCACAAATTACTGCATCGATGCTGCGTGGCATGAAGGCAATAAGCCTGTGTCACTGCTGAGGTGTTATGGAAGCCCAGGTTGCTTTGATAGCAGCCTTCAGCTCGTTTGTGTTGTTGGGTCTAGTGTATCTCATTTTCCTCTTGACAAGGTCAGGCGAGTGGGCTGGCCAATCAAGCACAGTAATACCATGGGCAGCAAACCAGTTACCAGTCATTTTGGCACTGTGGACAGGTGCCAAGTCCTGCTGGAAAAGGAAATCAGCTTCTCCATAAAGCTTGTCAGCAGATGGAAGCATGAAGTGCTCTAAAATCTATTAGTAGATGGCTGCATTGACTCTGTACTTGATAAAACACAGTGGACCAACACCAGCAGATGACATGGCACCCGAAATCATCTCTGACTGTGGAAACTTCACACTGGATTTCAAGCAACTTGAATTCTGTGCCTCTCCATTTCATCTGAAGAGAGGACTTTGGACTACTGAGCAACGGTCCATTTCTTTTTCTCCTTCGCCCAGGTAAGACGCTTCTGACGTTGTCTCTGGTTCAGGAGTGGCTTGACACTAGGAATGTGACCCTTGTAGCCCATTTCCTTGACACGTCTGTGCCTGGTGGCTCTTGATGCACTGACTCCAGCCTCAGTCCACTCCTTGTGAAGCTCCCCCAAGTTCTTGAATCGGCTTTAATTGACAATCCTCTCAAGGCTGCGGTCATCCCTGTTGCTTGTGCACCTTTTCCTACCACACTTTTCCCTTCCAGTCAACTTTCCATGCAAATGCTTTAATACAGCACTCGGCGAACAGCCAGTCCTTTCAGCAATGACCTTCTGTGGCTTACCCTCCTCATGGAGGGTGTCAATGAGTGTCTTCTGGACAACTGTCAAATCAGCAGTCCTCCCCATGATTGTGGTTGTGTGTACTGAACCAGACTGAGAGATTGAGGGCTCAGGGAATTAATTATCTGATTAGAGCTCTTCTCAGGTCGACATTTCGGTATTGTACATTTTTTATTCTAATATTTTGAGATACTGGATTTTTATTTCCATGAGCTGTAAGCTGTAGTCATCAAGATTGAAACAAAAATGACTTGAAATGTTTCACTTTATGTGTATTGAATCTAGAATATATGAAGGTGTCACTTTTTGATTTGAATTATAGGGAAAAAATGAACTTTTCAATGATGTATATATACAGCTGGTGCAGTGGTCTCTTAATTTTTTGAGTGTTTTGAGTGAGGAACAGAAGTGTTCAAATTAAGAGACCCCTGGAAATTGAACGCTTCTGTTCCTCACCCAAAAGTTTCCTTTTCAACTTTTTTGGAAAGGAAAGAAAAAGGTGCAGGGGTCTCTTAATTTTTTCTGGAGCTGTATACACCGATCAGCCATAACATTATGATCACAGACAGGTGAAGTGAATAACCCTGATAATCTCATTATCAAAGCACCTGTCAGTGGATGGGATATATTAGGCAGCAAGTGAACATTCTGTCCTCAAAGTTGATGTGTTAGAAGCAGGAAAAATGGGCAAGCGTAAGGATCTGAGAAACTTTGACAAGGCCCAAATTGTGATGGCTAGACGACTAGGTCAGAGCATCTCCAAAACTGCAGCCCTTGTGGTGTGTTCCATGGCCTGCAAGGGCTACAGTGGTCAGAACCTATCAAAGTGGTCCAAGGAAGTAAAAGCGATGAACCGGCAGAAGAGCCATGGGCGGCCAAGGCTCATTGATGCACATGGGGAGCGAAGGCTGGCCCGTGTGGTCCGATCCCACTGACGAGCTACTGTAGCTCAAATTGCTGAAAAAGTTAATGCTGGTACGGATAGAAAGGTGTCAGAACACACAGGGCATCGCAGTTTGTTGCGTATGGGCAGTGTAGCCGGAAACCAGTCAGGGTGCCCTTGCTGACCTCTGTACTGCTGAAAGCGCCTACAATGGGCATGTGAGCATCAGAACTAGACCACAGAACAATGGAAGAAGGTGACCTGGTCTGATGAATCATGTTTTCTTTTACATCATGTGGATGGCGTGTGCGTCGCTTAGCTGGAGAACACATGGCACCAGGATGCACTATGGGAAGAAGGCAAGCTGGCGGAGGCAGTGGGATGCTTTGGGCAATGTTCTGCTGGGAAACCTTGGGTCCTGCCATTCATGTGGATGTTACTTTGACACGTACCACCTACCTAAGCATTGTTGCAGACCATGTGCACCCTTTCATGGCAACGGCATTCCCTGATGGCATTGGCCTCTTTCAGCAGGATAATGCGCCCTGCCACCTGCCACAAAGCAAAAATGGTTTGTCTTGGTGCCAGATACCACAGCACACAATCAGAGGTCTAGTGGAGTCTATGCCTCGATGGGTCAGGGCTGTTTTGGCGGCAAAAAGGGGACCTACACAATATTAGGCAAGTGGTCATAAAGTTATGGTTGATCGGTATGAATATACAGCTCCAGAAAAAACTAAGAGACCACTGCACCTTTTTCTTTCCTTTCCAAAAAAAGTTGAAAAGGAAAGTTTTGAGTGAGGAACAGAAGAGTTCAGAAATCAATATTTGGTGGAATAACCCTGATTTTTAATCACAGCTTTCATGCGTCTTGTCATGCTCTCCACCAGTCTGTCACATTGCTGTTGGGTGACTTTATGCCACTCCTTGTTTGATGGCTTGTGACCATCCATCTTCCTCTTGATCAAATTCCAGAGGTTTTCAATGGGGTTCAGGTCTGGAAATTGGGCTGGCCATGACAGGGTCTTGATCTGGTGGTGCTCCATTCACACCTTGATTGATCTGGCTGTGTGGCATGGAGCATTGTTCTGCTGGAAAAACCAATTCTCAGAGTTGGGGAACATTGTCAGAGCAGAAGGAAGCAGGTGTTCTTCCAGGATAACCTTGTACTTGGCTTGATTCATGCGTCCTTCACAAAGACAAATCTGCCCGATTCCAGCCTTGCTGAAGCATCCCCAGATCATCACTGATCCTCCACCAAATTTCACAGTGGGTGCGAGACACTGTGGCTAATAGGCCTCTCCAGGTCTCTGTCTAACCATTAGATGACCAGGTGTTGGGCAAAGCTGAAAATTTGACTCGTCAGAGAAGATGACCTTACTCCATTCCTCTACGGTCCAATCCTTATGGTCTTTTGCCAACTTTCGCCTGGCTCTTCTTTGCTTCTCATTGATGAAGGGCTTTTTTCTAGCTTATATATATATATATATATATATATAAGCTTTTCCAGAACTATATATATATAGCTCTGGAAAAGATTAAGAGACCACTCCTAATTTTTCTTGAATCAGGATCTCTACATGTATGGCAGCCATTCCATTCCAGTGTCTGTTAAATTCCAACACAGGCACACCTAATTTTACTTAATGAGGTACTGATTAGGTGTTTACCTGAACCAAATCTAATTTAATGAGGAAATGTATAAAAACCACTAGACCCAGTGAGTACCCTGCGTGGAGGGAACTTTTGGAAGTAGTGTTTTGAGTGAGGAATTAGTGTTTAACTTTCGGATTCAAAACAACTTACTCAGATATGATCAGATAAGATACGTTTTTGTCTCATACTGACCCGGTAGAAAAAAACTAAACTATTTTAGAGAAAAACTAAGGAATATTTTCTTTTGTTATTTTTTGAAAACAGCGATGTTTTTTCTTTTTAAATATTTTTGGGGTAACAAATGATTTTGGGTTTGAATGTAAAATAAATTACAAATGTGAACATTTTCCATTGAGGTGAATTTTGTTATAAATGTGCCAGATGATTTATCTTTTCTTACACAAGTCTTTTGTATTGAGTCAATGTATTTAACTGTTTGAACCTAGGTCTTCATGTCTAGCAATAATACCATGTTCTAATTTAGCATCAGAGGTGCTACACAAGCATAAGGCATTTTCACTGAATTGTTTTAAGCCCTGGGCTATCTTCGCCCCAGGCTAAGACTGGCCCCGGGTTAGCTTAGCCTGTGTTTACACAAGAGTTTGTTAACCCTTGGCTAAGGTTTAACCCTAGACTAAGCATTCACAATTGTATTCCTAAGCCCTGGGCTAATGGACAAATACGACACAAAAACATTTTACATTCTATGAGAAGCTACAAATGTTATGTTCTCTCTGGCATGCAAATAATGTTACAGTACATCACTGATATGCAATCAATGTTACGCTACCATGATTCAATTAATGATTTCATGACATTGGTCGATCAAGATGCCCACCCTGTCGGTATTTGCTTTGTCAACTTTGTTAAATCTATGCAAAGAAAGAGAAAAACGTTAGTCATCCTTCATTCTTTCGACATATTTGCTAGATTTACAGCCAAAGCCCAAAGCAAGCTGCAATAACTACTTCGCTAAGATTTAGCAGCTATAATGAAACGGCACTGGGTTGAGCTCTGCTGGCAATACTCGGCCCTCATTTCAGAGTGGTCGCGGTTGGTGGGTGTCCCTTTGGTTGATGCTTGGCAATGTGGGTGGATTGATTTCCTGCCTGTTGGGCCCTGTCCAGGGCCTCCCCCGGATAGGGCCACTGTGTCACTGGACCCCCCAGTCTCAGCCCCAATGTGTTACGCTGCTATATTATTGTGCCGGGGGAGTAGGGTCAGTTCTTCTTCTCCACTATAAATCCTTGTAGATCTAAAGAATGCATTTCCTAAATTTTCCCTGTCTCCTGCGCTGTTTTAAACTTAGGAGGACATGAGGTCTTGGCCCACACCTCCGGAGTACCAGGTTTGAAAGCCTCGTTGCTGTCCCGGTCCAAAGTCCTCCCCCGGGTTGTCCCTCTTTTTGTCCTGGTCATGCTTCCGACCTGGACTAGGTTTATATAGACTCTGGACTCAGCACACATGCATTTATTAATTATTACAACTTGTACTCTTAATATGTCCACCCGGCACAGCCAGAAGAGGACTGGTCACCCCTCTGAGCCTGGTTCCTCTCTAGCTAAGCCCTGGGCTCTTAGCCCGAGACTAAGGTGCAGTGTGAATACCCCTATAGTATGTCCATGTGTCTCTTGCTCTCACCCAACATACAGTCTACAGTGTAAAGTGGCGGGAATGCAAACTGTGACTGTTTCCTTGCTTGATTAGGCTATAAACATTCGATCACCACAGGGGTTCTGTGAGAACTGTGTGCTCAGTCCCTTTCGGCCCTGTTCAAAAGTTTGGCTCTAAATCAGGAATATGGCAATTCTGGACACAGACATTGTTACACCCTTAACTCCTCGAATGATTGAGCTGCAGGAGACGTTATTAAACATGATGTTTGGCATTTCCAAATGTTAGCATGCCCTTCATAATTCCTAACCTAATATATGTGCAACATGGGACTGTGAAATGACACTTATATCCAATTATATTCCATATTTCCTTCCCCTCAAATCAACCAGAATCACACAGCTAATAAATGCCTTGACTGATGAGAGCTTGATCTTGTTAATAATAAGTAGAGCTCTGTATACACACCCATATTCACACAAACACATACACTCACAAACACACACACACAGAGAAACACATTCAGGCAAATGTCATCAGCTATCGCCACGTCTGCTTTGCTGTTCAGAGACTAAGGTCAACAAGATAACTACTGGTGAGTCTCTTGACTGAACTGAGACTTACGTTGTCACAGAAACAGAGAGAACAACTAAAAGAACTGTGATCAATTAAGACTTGAACAAACACACACACACACACACACACACACACACAGAAGGAAGTAAAAGGGGCAGAAAGGAATCACTGAAAGGGGGTAGAGGAAGGTGGCAATGCAGTTGAAAGGCATCACTGGTGGAGGCAAAAAGAAAGAGGAAGAGAGGAAGACGAAAAGAAGGCCCATTAGGGATGTAAAGAACTTGCTTATTTGGTTTAAAAAAGCAGTGTGGTAAGTGATGTAACGTCCAAACTACACTGTAGAACGAGCAGCAGCGTGTGAAATATTGCCTCCTCATAATTATTTTATGGTAGGAAATCGATGAGAAGCAGAGTGGGCGGGGATTGTTGGGTCATGTGAATGTTTTTAACCTTATGCAAATCACCAGCAGCAGAAACTATTTCTCAGTAACAAATAACTATTGACTCCCATCAAAGCTGACCCATACGGAAAATGAATGTATTTTAAATATATTTCCAAACACATTTGGAAAACATATTTCCAAACACGTTAGGAAATTATATTCCTGAATACATTTGGTAAATATAAGTCAAAATGTTTGAAATTGGCCGCTTAAATATATTTATAAAAAATGTATTTAATACATTTTTAAAATGTATCTCTAAATGTAATGTAACATTTGGTGGGAATAACACTATACAATAAACACTGTACCTAGTTATATAAATTGGTTAACACCATTACTGAGTTTAACTTGGTTACTGAGTTTAACTTGGTTAATAACTTGTTAATTAAAATTTATTTATAGACATATTTATTTGTTAAGTGTAGAAGGGGCATGGCAAAAAAAAGATTTTCACATTTATTGCTTTACTGCCTTGGTTGAATATGTACATCATCTGCAATAGATGCCTCCAATAATGTACTGAAAAAGGAATGTTTTGTCGTTCATATCTCATGTACAACAGTCCACTCAACACTGGTGTGCTGGGATTAGTGGTAAATCAGATTAGTCTAAAATGTATTGATGACGAATGGAGCAGGACTGACTTTGAAGGTAAGAAATAGCTTGATTGCAAACTCTAACATTCAATTAAGGATTATAAAGCATATTATAATTGCTAAAACACCACACATGACTTCTCAGATGCAGCTGCAAGCCGATACTGGATACAAAGTGTGAAACATTGTTCGTTGGACAACCTGGACAAAGCAGCAAAGAGGGACATCAAATAGCGGACACGGCGCCGCAAGCGACAGGTTTGTTTATGTGTAGAAAGAAAAAACACGTTTTGAGAACGTTTGTTTTATATTTGATCGGAGGTGATGACTAATTTATCTTACAAAATAACTAAAATGAGGCCACATATAAAATGGGTGTATATCCCTTTTTATATGAAGGTAAAACAGCGACATAAGTTGTTGTTTTTTTTGTAAAAAATGTTGCACACTTGTAAAAAAGATTTGCAAACTTGGAATTACTTTTGTAGTTGTATGAAAAATGTGCATAGTGTAACTAGCTTGATATTTGGAATCATGCTACTCATTAATAACACTTGCCAACGTAAAATACGGACACTCAGAGTTTTGTCACTAAAATGTCACTACAACTGTGACAAAATTATTTTTATTTGTAAATCACAGTCTGTGGTGGCACGTTTCACAGCGGTTACATGCGGATATAACCATGAGGACTCTGATTGGCACAGCATAGCGTTTTCTGACCAATGAACTGAGTGCATGGTGAGTCCGTCACGTTTTCATGTTTTAACCAATCTGAGTAGATTCTGGAACACAAGTGTTTTAACTCATAGTGATGTATTACAGAGGAGAAAAAGTGGTTGCAGCATAGTCGGCTTCTCCCCCGACTATGGAGAAAAACCTCAGTTGTTGATACTATACAAAACCTTGTATCCAGTTCGTTCAACAAGACAATGCATTTGAAAAGTACGAAAAACTGTTTTGATTGAAAGAAATATATGTAGGAATAATTACATGCTAAATTACTACAATGGAAAAATAGCAATTAGCTATGAATTGACATTCTGCATATGATTTTTCATGCTGAAAACAGTACCCTGTTCTTTGGAGCAGAAATTCCTATAAATTAAAAAGAAAAAGTCTGAACCTTTTGCCAAACAGTGATGACAGCCCTAGCAAATAAAACAAACGTGTTAAACGAATGCAAACACATTAAGTGATAAACAAAAACTATATGTTATGATGTGAACCATATTCAACTGGTATGTATATGCACAAACTAGTGTAATACAAAATATGATTAGTGCAAAGTGAATTTCTATTATTTTTGTGGTAAATACAAATCCATGACAAAGGCAAAACGTTAAGTAGCCATGTAAATTCCTTGCTAGATTTACATTTTAGTAATTTAGCTAGTAGACTCCAGTAAAACTTTGCATTGATCTAGCTAGGTGGAAAAATCATCTAAAAGGTTTGTTATCCCATCAAAAACTGAGGCACGAGAAGCTGAATGTGCTTAGCCATGTTTTTCTTCCTCTGCATCACTATGAGTTGAAACCGGTTGAAACACAGGCGCTGCGTGTTCCAGAATCTACTCAGACTGGTTAAAAGGTGAAAACGTGTTATGTTCACGATGCATTCAGTTAATTGGTCAGAAAAAGCTATGGCCTGCCAATCAAAGTCCTCATGGGTATATCCGCTTGCAAACGCTGTGAAACGTATTACCGCACAATGTGATTTTCAAATAAAAATAATTTTGTCACAGTTCTAAAAAAAATTTTGTGACAAAACTCTGAGTGCCCGTGTTTTATGTTGGCAAGTGTTATTAATGATTAGCATGATTCCAAATATCAAGTTGGTTACAAGTACAGTGGATATAAAAAGTCTACACACCCATGTTAAAATGCCAGGTTCTTGTGACATAACAGAATGAGACAAAAATAAATCATATTCAGAACTTTTTCCACCTTTAATGTGACCTATAACGTGAACAATTCAATTGAAAAACAAACTGAAATCTTTGAGGGGGAAAAATAAAAATTCTGGGCTGAAGAGTAGGTGCAGTTTTCCGGGGCAACTGAGGACATGATGTCTGATATGGAGACTGACCCCTGGATTTTTGGTTTCCTCTCCAAGCTGGCGCTCTGCTGAGTTTGAGTACTTGATCAAATCAGCTGACGAATGAAGGAGAGACAACTGCTCTTATGGGGAGAAGAGGCATTGCCAAAACGAAAACCATTCCACTCGTCCACGACCACCACAGCCCTACCCTGGACACCCGATTGCACAGAACATTTAAAGAGAAGAGAAGCTGTGGTTTACCTGGCAACTGAGAACATCATGTCTGGTGTGGATAATGGATTTTTGTTTCCCTGATTAGCTGACCAGCGAAGGTCACTTGAACTGGACTGATTTACACACACAAACCCACACACTCACTCAAGTCTCAGTTGCTGCTACCAGGCACTTCACTTTACTTTATTGTCACGGTTCTGTCGACAAACAGGAGCCAGGCGCAGGGAGGTAGCTTGCGTTCTTTTATTTAGGTGCAGCAAGCGTAGTAGGGTGCCTAAACTAAACAGGCACGGAACAGCACTGAACAAGTACACAGAACAAGTACAGTGTCCAGTAAACGAATGAACACAGGAGTAGACAGAGCGTCGCTAAAACAAACAATAACCCACAAAACCCCCCTAACAAGCAGACAAACATATACCTAATATAATGACATGAAACAAGGAACAGGTGCGCTGGTAGCAGAGGGAAGGGGGTGGTGGCTTCAGAAGGCCGGTGACACCAACTGCCCAGGCGCACCTGCAGGGGGAGCCCCAGGGGAGGGAGTCGTGACAGTACCCCCCCTCCCTGACGCGCAGCTCCGGCGGTGCGGGGCCCCCGACCCCGGGGACGACCCCGAGAGCGAGGCGCTGGGCAGTCCGGCCGGCGCCGATGGAAGTCCCATAGGAGATCAGGGTGTAGAACATCCCGGGCCGGGACCCAGCACTGCTCCTCCGGGCCGTACCCCTCCCAATCCACGAGGTACTGAAGGCCACCCCGCCGCCGTCTCGAATCGAGGATGACCCGAACAGCGTAGACCGGGTCACTGCCGGTCTCCAACGGCGGGGCGGGGGGTCTCCAGCACCCCGGCCTCATGGAAAGGGCCTTCCACCACCGGCCTGAGGAGGGACACATGGAAAGAAGGGTGAATACGCATGTTAGCGGGCAGTTGCAACTCGTACGTCACCTCATTGACCCTCCTCAGGACTTTATATGGCCCCACAAACCGCGGGCCCAGCTTCCGGCAGGGCAGGCGGAGGGGCAGGTTCCGGGTCGAGAGCCAGACCCGATCGCCAGGGTGGTACACAGGCGTCGCCCTGCGGCGGCGGTCAGCCTGATGTTTGTGTCGGCGCCCGGCATGCTGAAGGCGCACGTGGGCTGCGTTCCACGTCTCCTCCGCATGCCGGAACCACTGATCCACCGCGGGGGCTTCTGTCTGGCTTGGATGCCACAGTGCCAGGGCCGGCTGGTACCCTAGCAAACACTGAAAGGGGGAGAGGTTAGTGGAGGAGTGGTGCAGTGAGTTCTGGGCATACTCTGCCCAGGGCAGGAACGTGGACCACTCCCCCGGCCGACCCTGGCAGTAAGACCGCAGGAACCTGCCCACCTCCTGGTTAACATGTTCCACCTGCCCGTTGGCCTCGGGATGGAACCCGGAGGTGAGACTGACCATGACCCCCAGCCTCTCCATGAAAGCCCTCCATATGCGGGTGGTAAACTAGGGGCCCCGGTCAGAAACAATATCCTCCGGGATGCCGTAGTGCCGGAAGACATGGGTAAATAGGGCCTCCGCGGTCTGCAGGGCTGTGGGCATACCCCACAGCCCTGCAGAGAGGTAGAAAGCGGCACGCCTTCGAGAACCGGTCCACAACGACCAAGATCACAGTATTGCCCCCCGAAGGGGGGAGATCGGTGACAAAATCTATGGATAAGTGCGACCAAGGCCGTTGTGGAACCAGAAGAGGCATTAACTTCCCTGCAGGAAGGTGTCTCGGCGCCTTACTCTGGGCACATACCGAGCAGGAGGAGACATAAACCCTCACGTCCCTGGCCAAGGTCGGCCACCAGTACCTGCCCTCCAGGCAGTCGATTGTGCGGCCGATACCAGGGTGACCGGAGGAGGGGGTATGCGCCCAGCACAGCAGCCTGTCCCGGGTGGAGACAGGCACGTACTGGTGACCAGCAGGACACTGCGCGGGCGCTGGGTCCGTGCGCAGCGCCTGCTGGATATCGGTATCGAGGTCCCACACCACCGGCGCCACGATGCAGGACCCCGGTAGTATGGGACCATCGTCTACCGGCCTCTCCCCCGTGTCATGCTGGCAAGATAACGCATCGGCCTTCACGTTCTTGCTGCCCGTGATATAGGACAGAGTAAAGGTGAACCTGGCCAGGAACAGAGACCACCTCGCTTGGCGAGGAGTCAGTCTCCTTGCCGCCCGGATGTATTCCAGGTTACGGTGGTCAGTCCAAACGAGAAAAGGGTGTTTAGCCCCCTCGAGCCAGTGCCTCCATGCCGTAAGGGCCTTGATGACAGCCAACAGCTCGCGATCACCGACGTCGTAATTCCACTCGGCGGGCGTTAGCTTTTTTGAGAAGAAGGCGCAGGGGCGGAGCTTGGCAGGTGTGCCAGATCGTTGCGATAACCCCGCCCCCACCCCCGACTCAGACGCGTCCACCTCCACCATGAACGGTAACGACGGGTCGGGGTGAGCCACAGGCGCCGAGGAGAACAGGGCTTTCAACGAGGTGAACACCCTGTCCGCCTCGGGGGTCCAAAGTAGCCTGGACGGCCCCCCTTTTAGCAGGGAGGTGATCGGAGCCACAACCTTACCAAAACCACGAATGAACCTCCAGTAATAATTCGCAAAACCAAGAAAACGCTGTACCACCTTTACCGTGGTTGGGGTCGGCCAATTACGCACGGCTTCAATGCGGTCCATCTCCATCTCCACCCCTGTCGCAGAGAGGCGGTATCCCAGAAAGGAGACGGATTGCTGGAAGAAAAGGCACTTCTCAGCCTTGGCATACAAGTCATGCTTCAGCAGTCTTCCAAGCACCCGACGGACCAGAGTGACATGTTACTCGCGAGAGGCCGAGTACATCAAGATGTCGTCGATGTACGCCAGAACCCTGCGACCCCACATGTCCCTGAAGATCTCGTTAATGAATGCCTGGAACACTGATGGAGCATTCATAAGACCGTACGGCATGACCAGGTATTCGTAATTGCCAGTCGTAGTGCTAAACGCTGTCTTATACTCGTCTCCCTCATGCATACGCATGAAATTACCCGCTGCCCCCGAATCTATGAGGGCCTTAAGCGGAGTAGAACTAGGGAACATAGGGACAATCACAGGAATGAGCACTTGCGTGATGGACAGTGGGGATGAGGGTTGTACCTGGGGTGGTGCATGAGAGCCCGTGCTGCCGCTTCCTGGACCGGAAAGGCGCAGGCGACAAAATGCCACGTAGTGCCCCCTTCTGCCATAAAAGTTGCACCGCTCCGGGCGCCTTCCGTGTCCCCTCTCCGTGTCCCAGAATCCCGTGCCGCCCAACTCCATGGGCGTTGCTCCGGCTTGAGGGGGGGATGGAACGGGCGCGACCACTGTGGTGCGCCCTCTTGCCTGCAGGAGGCCGTCCAGCTGGATGGCCATGTCCACCAGTTGATCGAATCCAAGGATGGCGTCACGGCATGCCAGCTCCCGCCGGACGTCCTCCCGCAGGCTGCACCGAAAATGGTCGGTGAGGGCGCGATCGTTCCATCCGGACCCCGCAGCCAGAGTGCGAAATTCCAGGGCGAATTCCCTCACCGTCCGGTTGCCCTGCCGCAGGTGGAATAGGCGTTCACCCGCATCCCTGCCCTCAGGGGCATGGTCGAATACCGAAGAAAACAAGCGGGTGAGCGCCTCGCAGTCTTCCACGATGGGGCCGCCGCTCCTCCATACCGAGTTGGCCCACTCCAGTGCTCGGCCGGTGAGGCAGGAAATGAGGGCCGACACCCTCTCGTGCCCCGTGGCCGTGGGAGCCGTGGTGGTGAAGTAGATACCTAGCTGGAGGAGGAATCCCTGGCAGCGGGAAGAGGTCCCATCGTAGGCCTGTGGCAGTGAGAGGCGGACGGCTCCTGTGGGATCCTGGGGGGGCAAGGCTGGCGGCGAGGGTGCAGCGGACGTGCTGGAGGGTGGTTCTGAGGCATGCGGGGTCAGGTCCAGGCGGCTGACGGCACGCAAGACCTGGTCCATGGCCGTGCCATGGCGTCAGAAGGCCGGTGACGCCGACCGCCGGAGCCCAGGCGCACCAGCAGGGGGAGCCCCAGGGGAGGGAGTCGTGACATGTAGTTTTTAATATCTTTATTAGGGTGGAGTTATTTTGTTGTCTATTACTTAAAATGTTTTGCTATTTGTTTTTAGTCTTTCTATTTGTGCATTGCTGTGAGGTTAATATTGCGTAAAGGCTTTATTCACATTGGCAATTTATTTTCTATTGATACTCCTCAAAATCTGTACATTATTCCAAACTTTTGGCTGCCAATGTCCTTTTCTATTATTGTATTGCTGTGTAGGAACCTGCAAGCAAGCATTTTCACTTTAAACTTAACTATTTGCACTATCTTTAATTCCATTGCTGTTTTTAATTATATGTCCCAATATTTATTTGATTTGAAGTAATATACGTAACATATTTTCTTGTTACCTTGTAACCCTGTGAAATTGTTTGTATACTTTAAAGAACGTTCTGTTGCTGCATTGCTGTGAGGCTACATGCAAACATTTTCTTGTCTAACTTGTTTACACTACTTTAACAATTGCACATTGTTAATTGTACCCATTCATTGTGAAATACTGTGTTATGCTGTGGCTGAATAAACATGGGGGGGTAAGAAAAAGAACGGGTTGAAAGGG
>JACXGI010004541.1:23953-53118 GCA_016801175.1 Esox masquinongy | reverse complement strand
TGCCACCCATCCCGTATAATTCGGGATCATCCCGTATTGAAAAATAAAATGCACTGTCCCTTACAGAATCAATACGGGGCGCGATTTGACCTGTAATTTCGTGCACATCCCACTCTAATGCATGCATTACATTTTCACAAGCTTGGATTCACATGAGAAATAATAAAACCAAAATAGTTTCATGAGACAGTAGTAAGTAGTAGTAATTCAGAAGGACAGGCGTGTTGTCTGTCATTCAACGTCATCGTTGCCCTGGTTACGGAGACTCAAGCGCGGTAACATTTAGAAGAGCGTTTCACCCAGATACACAAGTTGCCAGTCCTGTAGGCAGAAGACCCGCCCTTTCCGCGCGCGCGAGGTGTGTGTGTATGTGTGAGAGAAATTTAACCAAAATCCTACTTTGTGGAAAGTCAAGTCACTTTTATTTGTTTAGCACATTTAAAAAAAAACAGGAGTTGGCCTAAAGTGCTTTACAGTCGAGGCAGATGGATTAACATCCGTCTCAATACAGGTAGGCTATACGTGCAGGTGCTAAAACAAAACGTGCGGGCACGTTTATCCTTCATATCAACATAGAATAGTACCTTCAGCACGAGGGACGGAAAGCAAAAAAGTTTTGCATGCATGGCCTGCTGAAGCTGTATACTAGCAAAATACACAGCAGTCAATGAAATTCGAAAGCTTTTAGTAACTACAGTGGTTACACATTCTTTGTAGCTTGGTGATGTAAAGCACATCTTCGATCGCATTTGCAGATGGAGGCAATAGAGCTAGCCTACATTCCCAACAGTAATTAGTGAGGTACAGTATTAGGAAGAATATTGCCCAAACAATTTTTTGGGGAAAAGCATTTTCGCTGGGGGGCAATGCCCTCTGTGCCACAGGGTATGTATACATGATTAAAGGAATAATACATAAAAGGCAACAAAACATAATATAATACAATAGTACATATACTGTAATACATAGAGGGCAAGACAAAAATGGAAAACACTTAAGACAACTAAAATGAGAAAATCAAGATCGAAGTAATACAATAAGTTATGTGAAATTGAATAAAACCAACAACAGATTAAAACACTATGAGGATGTTAAAAATAAGTAGAGTGGACTTGACCAAAACCAAGGGACAACCTCAGACTGAACTAAAAGCAAGAGAAAAAAGGTGGGTCTTAAATTTGATTATATTTGTTTTAAAGTTGTCAATGGTGGAACGGGACTTAATGTGGGATGTGAGACTATTCCAGAGCATGGGAGCAGCAACAGAAAAAGCTAGGCTACCCCATCCTTCCTTGAGGGTGGGTTCTTGCTTGTTCCAAATATACCAAATAGTTTATTTTGAAAGACCAAACTCCTTGCCTATGTCTATTATCTGATGTTTTAATCTTTAATATAATTGATGCAACTGTTATTTACTCTTATTGACTCTATTTCCATTACATTCATGTTGAGAGTATCAGAGGACTTTGAAATTGATGCATAAACAGCACAAATTGGTGCATAAAAATTCACCAGAATGCAGGAAATGAAGTGTCTGACACTCAAAACCTCATCGGGGAGGACCTCCAGACCCTCCGACTTGGGCTTGGGGATGCTATCAAGGTGTCCCTTATTTTTCCACATTGAAGGTAGCAACCCTAGCTGTTGTATCCTGACTGGAGCGCCGGCGATGAATACCAGCTATCCACCAACACCTACAGTCATCCCATTAGAAAATACAGTCCTTCAATCAAGCCTCAGTTACCGCAGTCATACAAGTCCTGACCTGCGTTTAGTGGTATATTGCACCATTCTTCAAGATGAAAAGTCTCCAGTTCTTCGAGGGATGAAGGAGGTTGAAATCTACTTTGGGCTTTACGCTTCAGAACTTCCCACAAATGTTTGGTGATATTCAGATCTGGTGATCGGGGAGGCCATGGAAAGTGTTTGACATCATCCTGGTGTTCAAAAAAACAATCTTGAATTAATTTAGCAGTGTATTTTGGGGGCATTATCATCCTGGAACATTGGGACATCATGAGGGAACAGTGTTTGCACGATAGGGTGCGCCTGGTCCTGTAAAATGGCCACATATTTCTTGGCTGTTAAATTACCCATAGCAATCTTTGGACAAAATCACGCCCACGAGATTGCTGACCATACCATTACGGATCCCCCGCTATGTTTAACAGCTGGCAGCAAACATAGGCATTCTTCAAATGCAAACCACTCCTGATATATGAAATAGGGTGTAAGATGCCCATATTGCTTTTTCCATTGTGCAGGGATCCAGGCTTAGTGCTCCTTACACCATGCATCTATGTGTGGCACAAGTGGTTTCCATAAATTCCAGCTTTGTGAAGCCCACAACGTAATATTTTTTTCTGACTGGGTCACAGAGCTGCTGATTCAGTTTTGTGGTCATTTTTAAAGCTGTGCCTTTGTGGCATTGAGTAACTATCCCGATAAGTGCGGTTTGGCCATGTTTGGCAAATGCAGTCATAATTTTTGAGTCTCTACCCCTTAACACATTGCACTTAATTCTACCCATTTAAATATAGTTTTGACAAGAGGAAATTAGTAACAAAATGGTTTGCTATATCTTTTCCTTTGGATTCCTTGGGTTATTGGGGCACAACTACCTCAATTTCCTAAAAGTCTTGTAGTTCTGCATTGCTGTCTTCTTCCACTTCAATGTTTCTGCTTCACAGAGGAAAGAAGACCGCAAGGATGTAGAACGGATGTTTACCAAACCAGAAACCATAAAAAATAAACATCTCTTTTTCACATATTCTACTAAGTATGTATCATATAAGATCTATATACTGTTAGTCATTGGAGTTCTCTAGCAGCACCCCAAAATATTGTTTCAAATGTTGCAAGTAGACATGCACAACAACACTTTAACAGCATTAGCACTCTGAGCTTAAGTCAGATTCAGTGGAAATGTTTTTGTTAAGATTGTCCATTCTTTTTTGAGTCTTTTTAGTATTTAGACAGGTTTGGAATTAGTTAATGTATTTGGAGAGTCAATCTGTAGATGCTGTACAAACTGACAGATCAAAAGACTAAGTGACATGTCAGTAACATGTCAACTATCTAACAACCCTAGCCTTAACCCTAAACCTAACCATAGCTCTTATCATAATCCATGTTTTATTCATAACCCTAACCATAACCTTAGCAAGCAGTTGCCTATCAACAGGTTGCTTGCTGATGGTTTGTTGATAGTATAACTGTCAGTAGAGCAGATGGACATTCGGTTTCTCAAAAAACATTATTTGGGGGTGGGGGGTATGGCTTTGGCTGTCATGATAGCAATTCTGGGTTCCACCTTAGTTCTAATGTAAATGCTTGATGATATCAGTTATGTTTTCTTGTTCACCTGAGTGCCACTATAACTCCTCAATAAAAGCGGACATGATTAGTACTATGGAATATCGTATAATTTGACAAATCCTTGTCAACAAATTCAATTTTCACTTGTACCCACTACGGGGTTAACCGAAAATGAATTCTGACATTTAATCTACCATCGTATAGCCTCCAGTGGAAATGGAGAAAATTATGTGTACACACAGAAATACACAAAGGCCCGCACCGCATGTGTTTTCACTCCACTGGCCACGCTTGCTGCCATCAATCTTAGTATGCAAATACTGTACAAATCCATCAGGCCCATTTTGTACCATCACCACTGACAGCTTTAATAGCTGCGTAGAGCATGATGGTCACTCAGAGAGAGAATGTTCAGGATGTGTTCAGGCTCAGTGAAGGGATGCCAACCTCTGTCTGTCTTACCTGAAGCGTCACAACAGAAGTGCAAAGCCTGGTATTAACTTTAAGTTAAACTCCATGGTTGAGTGGATCTCTGATTGACCAAAGAATAAGTTCTCAGGGAGACAGCCAGTTGAGTGGCAGCCTTGGAATAAGGCTATGCATAAAGCTGCACAATGAGGGGAATGTGGCCTTTTACCTCAGCCTCACTGGGTTGCTTCTTGGAATTTCCCCCTTTCATTTTCAGAAAGAAAAGTGAAACTGTCTGGGTTTTGTTATACATAATACATAGAAGAAGCAATGTTTAGGTCAAGATGGTCTGACCAGTTCAGCTAATTGAATCAGCAGTGATAGTTTATTGGGTGCAGGTAAGGCCCACTGCCTCCCCCATTCTTGATTTTTCTTAAAAAAGTGCATTTTACCATGTCCAGTAATTAAAATGTGTTAATTCATTGAAGAAGAGAAATTCCTCTGTCTCTACCCAAGCAAGTTGATTCTTATTCCTGTATTATAACTGGAAATGCAAAGATATTTTACACTTTTTATCAACTTTTTTATCTAAGTAGAGTTCTTATTTGAAAGAAAAGGTGGTCAAATAGGCCTGGTTCAGGTTGGGAACTGTTTTCCCAAAATTTCTACTAGTTAACTGTTAATGTGACCTTAGAAAGGGTAGTCAAGGTTTTTCTCTCTGGGAGTGCATAGTAAAAGAAGTTCATGCAGCACTGCTAGCAATTGATAACAATACGTATTTAGGAGCTGACAATCTGTCTTTGTTGAAGTTTAATTGTGCAGCTCCCCTCCTTGCTGGCACAGTAACATATTTTCTGTTGAACTTCACTGTCTGGGATTTTTCCTAATGTATGGAAGGCAGGTTATGTGCTGCTGCTCCATAAAGAAGGGGATAGGAATAATCTTGATAACTATCAACCAATTTCTAAGATATTTTCTAAGATACACCGATCAGCCATAACATTATGACCACCAGTCTACAATAATGTACTGTAGGTAAAAACGGCCCTGACCCTTCAAGACTTGGACTCCACTAGACCTCTGAAGGTGTGCTGTGGTATGTAGCAACTAGACGTTAGCAGCAGATCCTTTAAGTCCTGTAAATTGCGAGGTGGGGCCTCCATGGATCGGACTTGTTTGTCTAGCACATCCCACAGATGCTCGATTGGATTGAGATATGGGGAATTTGGAGGCCAAGTCAACACCTTAAACTCGTTGTTGTGTTCCTCAAACCATTCCTGAACCATTTTTGCAACAATGCTTAGGAAGGTGGTACGTGTCAAAGTAACATCCACATGAATGGCAGGACCCAAGGTTTCCCAGCAGAACATTGCCCAAAGCATCACACTTCCTCCGCCGGCTTACCTCCTTCCCATAGTGCATCCTGGTGCCATGTGTTCTCCAGGTAAGCGACGCACACGCACCCGGCCATGCACGGGATGTAAAAGGAAATGTGACTCATCAGACCAGGCCATCTTCTTCCATTGCTCCGTGGTCCAGTTCTGATGCTCACGTGCCCATTGTAGGCACTTTCAGCAGTGGACAGGGGTCATGAAACATTGAGGAATTTTCATACACAGTCACATACACAGGGGCTCAAATGTAATAGGACACATGAACACAATCATAAATAAAATGTTCATGTTTAATACTTTAATCCTTTACAGGCAATGACTGCTTGAAGTCTGGAATGCCTGGACATCACCAAACGCTAATTTTCCTCTTTTGTGATGCTTTGCCAGGCCTTTACTGCAGCTTTCTTCAGTTGTTGTTTGTTCGTGGATCTTTTTGCCTTAAGTTTTGTCTTCAGCAAGTGAAATGCATGCGTGATCGGGTTGAGAGCAGGTGATTGACTCAGCCATTGCAGAATAATGCTTTCGCATTATGTTTTGGGTCATTGTCCATCTGTAAAGTGAAGCACTGTCCAATCAACTTTGCTGAATTTGGCTGAATCTGAGCAGACAATATATCTCTATACACTTCAGAATTCATCCGACTGCTTCTGTCTTCTGTCTTATCATCAATTAGCACTAATGACCCAGTGCCATTGGAAGCCATGCATGCCCATGCCATCACACTGCCTCCACCGTGTTTTGTAGATGATGTGGTATGCTTCGGATCATGAGCCATTCCAAGTCTTCTCCCTAATTTTTTCTTCCCATCATTCTGGTACAGGTTGATCTTAGAATCATCTGTCCAAAGAATGCTGTTCCAGAACTGAGCTGGCTTTTTTAGATGTTTTTTGGCAAAGTCTAATCTGTTCTTTCTACTCTTGAGGCTTATGAATGGTTTGCACCTTCTGGTGAACCCTCTGTATTTTCTCTCGTGAAGTCTTCTCTTTATGGTAGACTTGGATAATGATATGCCTACCTCCTTTTTCTTTACTATGGAAATGATCATCCACCACTATGATCATCCACCACTGTTGTCTTCCGTGGACTTCCAGGCCTTTTTGTGTTGCAGAGCTCACCAGTGCGTTCTTTTTTTCGCAGAATGTACCAAAGTGTTGATTTGGCCACTCCTAATGTTCCTGCTATCTCTCTGATGGATTTTTTTTTTTTACAGCCTAAGGATGGCCTGTTTCACTTTCACTGAGAGCTCCTTTAACCGCATGTTGTGGGTTCAACAGCTTCCAAATGCGAATTCTACACCTGGAATCAACTCTAGACCTTGTACCTGTTTAATTGATGAAGAAATAACAAAGGAATAGCCCACACCTGTCTATGAAACAGCTTTTAAGTCACTTGTCCAATTACTTTGGTCCCTTGAAAAGAGAGGGCTACATATTAATGAGCTGTAATTCCTATACCCTTCCTCCAATTTGGATGTGAATACCCTGAATTTAAAGCTGTGAGACTGCACTTTAAGCGCATAATCATTATTTAACTGTAACTTGAATATATTTTGATAAACAGCCAAAATAACATTATGTTTATTGACCTTTCAAAAGCTTTTGATACTGTGGATCATGAGATTCTGTTAAATAGGCTTTCAATAGCATTGGGGTCTGATGTTTGCCGTTGATTTAAAACTTGTTTCAATGATAGAACTCAAGCTATTAAGGTGGATGGGGTTTAAATGAAGTTCCTTGAGTTACATAAATGTGTGCCTCATGGCTTGATAATGGCTTGATACTTGGCCCTGTATTGTTTACACTCTTTACAAATAAAATTGATGATGCTGCAACTGATGGCCAAGCGTTTGATGGCTGCAGAAAAACATTCTCTGAACTGCAAAAACAAAAAAAATTCATAACCAAGTTGTTTTATCTATATTCCTACTGCTAGATCTACTCTTAAACTCCAAGATGATGTTTTCCATTGTGGAAAACATTTTCCTTGTTTTATTACAAAAGATATTTTGAGCATCTGTTATAAAAGAAGAGAGTAGCATTTCCTGATCATTTTTTATCATGCACTGATGCAAAAACGTCCCATTTATTTAACAACATTAATTTATTTTAGTATTATAAATGACTGAACCAGGTCACATGGCAGGATTACACTGTTGGACCCTTCGGTTTCCTTATATATTTTTTGCGTGGGTTGTTGTTGTGAATTTGGACTTGTAGTAGCATTAAAAAAGTCTTAAAACATCTTAAATGTAACTTCCTGGAACCTGCAGATACCCTGTGGGGCGCCTTTAGGGAAGTTTCCTTCTGAGATGTCATTGCAAATCATCTATTGGTTGTTTAAGGAGAATGGGGTTGTGATCACTGCGATTGCCACATTTTGAGACATTGCTGTGGAGTAAAGTTTGTCAGCCTTCAGGAGCCCTCTAACGGCCTGGGGTCCCAAGCAGTTGCCTGCTTTGTCTGTTCACAAGCTGCCCATCTGGTTCTGTGGATCTGAATCTACAACGTAAATGTAGTCTGCAGCAATAAGCATGTTTTCGAAATTATAAGAAAATGACCGGCATATGGTAATTTCGCTGTTCATGTGTGCATATTGAACTGTAGGGGGCGTACTGAACGGTTCGATAACATACCGTGTACCGTTGCATCCCCACTGGTCACTGTCTATTTGGAACTCTAGCTATTGCATCCTTCATATACTGGTGGGTCGGGGTGTTGCTTTTACTCACATTTTTTTTGAGCTGGTTGGCTACTATGGTCTTGCTGCACAAAGCACGGGCCAGAATTTGTGAGAGTAGGTTAACTGTCTGTACTCCCACTCATCACTCACTGAGCGGTGCTCTCCATGCAGGCAGTGGTGTTCATTTACTCGTTCTGCTGAAAAGCAATGCACACTCTGTATTTCCTCAATACATTTTGACACCATTCCTTCTGCAATTATCTAGGCTACCATTTGCTTGAGAAGAAGCACTGAATTGCATTTCATAGGCTTTGACAAAATATAGAAAGGCAATCAAAGAAAATAACCAAATGATGCACGCTCCTCTCCAACTCCACTGCGCTCTGGCTCGGTTCTGTTTGATTAATCCATGATGTCATCAAATGGCATTGATTTTCTTGCTTCAGAGATTTGATGTTGTGCACATAATGTAAACAACTGATGATGTGATTCTGAGATTTTTCTTCATTATTAATCAGATTGGAACATTGTTTCGAGGATTATTTCCCCCCACAGAAGACCTAGGTCCAATAGCCACAGTTTGCTACTGGCAGATTAATATCCGATTGCCTGCATTTACTAGGACAGAGCTCAACACAATGATAAACAATAAGGGTCCATAAGATGGGTGCAATAAAGGCTTCAGGTGCTCTATTTTCTCTGACATTATTATTGCACAATGATAACCTATTACTGGGGCACCAACCATTTGACTGAGTGTAAAATAATCTTCAATTTGAGCCTTATGGTTTCCCCGCCGGGCACAGGAAATAGCTGTTGTTCTGTCCGAGAGAATGGCATCGCCTGTAATTAAAGGAAAATGAGTTCTGGTTTTTGACTCAGACCGCCTCAATTTTGGCCAACTGCACTGCAGGTAGCAGTCTAAGGATGTCTGTCACAAATGTGTGTGTGTGTGTGTCTGATTGCGTGCGTGCACGCATGCATGACTGTGTGTATGTGTGACTGAGAGAAAGTGGAAAAAGTGTGTTCTAAAGTTGATTATGTTTTGGGCTCTCTATACGGATGACAATCACAAACTCATTCTGCCCTGGAAAGAATTCTAGGAAAAAGCAGCCAGTTTTATTATTAAAGCCTTCTGAGGGACCAACCTTTTCTAGTGTCAGAAAGCATCACAAGCAGATAAAAAGTATCACAAAAACATATCCACATTCTCACAAAAAATGTTTGGGAAGATATTGGATATACACCTCGGTACCATTGGGTACATTTCTCAAAAGTGTTCAGCCCCTTGGACTGTTCCTCATTTTATTGTGTTACAACATTAGGACTTTTTGATACTGAACAGCACAAAAACATCATGAGGTCAAAGTAATTAAAAGTACAAAACAGAAAATAATTGACTGCATTTGTATTCACCCCCATTAGTCAGTATTTGGTAGAGGAATCTTTGGCAGCAATTACAGCCTTGAGTTTATTTAGATAAGCTTCGCACATCTCAAGCCAGCAATTATACCCATTTGTCTTTGCAAAATTGCCCAATCTATGTCAAGTCAGGACCTTTATTGAGCATCAATTTTTAACTGTTTCCACGTATTCTTCATTGGACTGAGGTCCACGCTCTGACTACTGTGGTTTTGACTGTATGTTTGGGGTTACCATCCTGCTGGAAAATTAATCTTCTCACCAGTCCCAGGTCTGTTGTAGACTTCAACAGGTTTTCCTCTAGGAATTCTCTGTACTTTTCTGCATTCATTTTGCCCTCTATCTGTCGGGAATTTCCGCAACAGACTTTCATTCTGATGTTTGCAAGTTTTATTCCACTTTTTTTTACGGGAAATTGTTGTTTAGACAGGCGTTTCTCTGTTTTTGTAACCTTAACCAAGGTTCAACATTAACGATGGCCCGCCGGCCCGGGGCCAGTAAGACCTAATGTCGGGCCAGTAGACAAAGACAGCCCATTAGGGCCAGTGCTCAATTTCCCCATTTAAATTTATTATTATTGTATTAAAACGTTTGCTTTTCATCTTTGTCACTTTTCCCGCTTCAATTTTCGCTTGTTCTCGCATTACAATGTGTCTGTGGCGCTTCTTCTCCCCCTAGGTGTGGTACAGTACCGGTGTGGTCTTTTTGACCAATAATATTCGATGGCTCGACTGTTTTGACCAATCATAGTTCATTCTAGAGCAGGACCTAAATATGGTATCGTACGAGGCAAAGCAAATACACTCATTTTTGTTTTTCTGGTTCCATTGGTCAAAAATGATAATGGCAAGGGACACGTACTGCCATTCATGTTGTGCGTTCCTGACGACAGCCGATAAGGCAGGGTCGTTTATTAAGGGAACAAACAACTGCAGTGTGTATTGTGGTCAAACGGGCTGTTGACAACCCAGCGGCTGCACCAATGAACGTCTGCCTGCTCCAAATGAATGAGGTGGTGCGTTGCCAAATTGAAAAACTAATTACGACCACCATCATGTTGTGAAGAGGGAGAAAACATTCACGGACTACATCCATGACATAGTCCGTTGAATACGGATAGAGAAACCATACGGACATGGCTTGTTGACAGTAAGTGTCATGTTAACTACGCCTGCCTAAACACTTGCTATCAGTGACACACAAGAAGCCAGTCAACCAACTAGTGCAAGTACTGTATTGCACCATATTTATATTACCATAAATATATTAACTTAATCCTTTTATTTTCATGCTTTTGTCACATCAAATAAGCAAGCATCTTCATGAAAAGATGATAATGATATTTATAGTAGCTAATATTTTGATAACCATTTATTAAAAAGTAAAAATATGTGCATTGCATCATATAAACAGCAATTTATTGTATCAGCTCTCATGTCTCATATCACATGCAAATCTGTGGTATAAATCAATATTCTGATGATATGATATTTACATACTATATATCTGTAAAATAGAATTATATTAGGTTTTTTTTTTAATTCAGTTTGGGCAAGCAAAAATTCTGTCCAGGCCAGTAGATTTCAGTGAGAAAAAGGTTAGCATTGGACCCTGCCTTAACCTTCATCCTAACCCTAACCTCATGATTGTGATGCCTAACCTTAACCCTATTAGTATTACTAATCCTAACGGCAGTACGGTCATGCCAAACCTTAACACTAAGTTAACCTTAACACTAGAACCGCCAGGCCTTTCAGACCAACAGTATCAGCCAGATCCGAACGCTGTTATTCGTCATTAGCATAAGAATCAGCCCTATTAGCATAACACATTCTCCTCCGCAGCATCACCATCCAGTCAGAGCATCAGTTCATGTACTGGGGCGTCATCAAACTATATAGAATAGTCAAAAAAATAATGACTTACAGAATTTGTGTTTTAAATGGTTAATGAATTTGAAAAACACAACAATGTGTTTGTAATGAAGGTCTTATCATACGAAAAAAAAACGATTAAGAAAAGAATACGAAGAACGATTATTTCTGAGAACACGGGCTATAGTATTTTCATTTGTTTATTAAGCCCTACAAATGTACAAAATGAAAATTACAGAACACGTAAATTATTCAAAGATCTCATTTTGATAATCTACAAGGTAAAATAAGAGACATTAACGAACCGTTTTCGACGGTCAAAGGATATAAGCATGAATAGCCGTACATAGGTAAACACAATAAATTTCAAAGAATGCATAACACATAGGCTACAGCCTATTCGTAGAAATAAAATTGATAGATCCAAGGATTTATAGCCTCTCTTCAAGTAAAAACATTGCAGTGTATTATTCAATGAAATTTATTTGTAAATTTGATTAGCAGAGTAAAAGGATGATCGAAGGATGATTTACAGTAGCCTACACTGTCACGGTGCCTCCCGTGATCGCCTCCCTCCAGGGAAGCTCGACAACATTACTCCCTGTCGCCGGCCTATTAGCCACCACTGTCCATTCTTCTGGCTGCTAGCACCACATTCATGGAATACCCCAGACTCTCCACTCGTACGCACACCTGTTCCTCATCACATCACCCCGGACTTCCCATCATTACACACCGGATCTTCACTACTACAGCCTACAACTGTCCTTGTGTTTGTCAGAGTCTTTGTGGAGTTTTGTCTACTTCGTTGTTCATTGTTTTTCTCGCCTAGTGCGCTTGTTCCTTTGTATCAATTCTAGCCGTTTCGGCCTTCATTGTATTACGCATTATGCTTTTCCGCTTAGTAAACCCTTGTTTCACCGTTGCTTACCCCACCATGACATACATGAATAACCAAATTTAAAAATGTAAATTCGATTAGCAGAGTAAAAGGATGATCAAAGGATGAGTTACAGTAGTGTCTGGCAGTGGCATTTGCGGTCGCTGTTGGTTTGTTTCTTTTTTTGCGAGGAGGCTCAGGCATTTGAGGTGGCGGCTTAATATCAGAACCAGATGAAGACTCGACATCCGAGACGTCAGTTTCGGGATCTATTTCTATCTGACTCCATCTCATCTAAATTTTGCAGCACCTGCAATGCTGTCAGGGGTCGAATCGTCGGGTTCTATTTGCCATTTTGAACTAAACGCTGTAAATTGTGTCCGTGTTGTGTCTAACTTGCTCACCGAGTTCAGATTATATACAATTTCTACTCTCATCATCATTCTTCATCATTACACATCAGTCACATGCATAGGTGTGTCTGGGTTGATCAGGGGGTTATTGCCCATTCGTCCATTGATGTCATTGCTATTTTATTGCTATTCATTAGATTAGATTAGATTAGATGTAACTTTATTGTCATTGAACAAGCACAAGTACAGTATAACAAAATGCATTTAGCATCTAACCAGAAGTGCAGATGGAAGAGTGCAAAACCTTACAAATGAAACAATTGAGAACAATGTATGTTATAAGTGGCATGTATGAATGTGCAAATTAAAGGTGCAAGGTGGCATGTGCAACTGAAATGCAGGGAGAACAGCAATGAGGTTCCTGAGGTAAACGTATATGTAGCAACTGATAAAGAATGTAAACAACATGTACAAAATTTCAAGTAATCATTTACAGTAGCCTACATGAAAATATAGAAAAGTAATTTGTGTAATACTGAGAAACAGTAACGTGTAATACATTTGCTGAATTGGTAATTGGTGATCGTTGGTATTTCGTTTTGTGAATTATTATTTAGCCTAATACATTTGTAGATTCTTAATCTTCAGTAAAATAAGCAGAAAAAATTCAAAGAGCGATGATAGGATGTGTGTGTGATTTTGTTTCTCTCTCCTAATTAAAACAGAAACGGTGTAATAAGTTTGTTGAATTGGTAATTGGTTATTAGTAAAGAATGTCTGGTACATCGTTTTGTGAATTATTACTTAGACTTACATTTCACATTTACATTTGATGAATTAGCCAACACAAGAATGCTGAATCTCCTATTGAAAAATGGAAACTTGTGATACATATGTTGATTTGTCAAGTTGCATATATTGTTTGTATTATGTTTCAATAATAGCCTAATTAAATTGTTGAATGGTCATGGAAATCTTGTATTTCATTTATAAGTTCATTCAAATTCAACCAAGACTCTCTCATTTATCTGGGAGTATCGTGCATTCATCCATTGACGTCATGCATTCAGTGAGGGGTGATTAGCACCTCGGTACCATTGGGTACCAACGTTAAGTGCCGTGGGCTTTTGGCCGATTAAGTCGGAAAACAGGGTAAAAAAAAACAGGTAAATAGTCTCTGAATATACGCCTATTTAGGAAAAGTCATGGAAGGAGGAGGGTGTAGCTTTCAAAATGGCAGTTTTATTTTAACTACAAACTCAAACGCCAATTCCCGTAGGCATTTGGCGGTCCTAGTGTTAATTGTTAACCATAGATGTTATTTGTTACGAGACATTTTTCATTTTTAATCTATTTTGTTAATGACTCGCTATTACATTGCTCCATAACATTTCACTATGATGTTGGTCCTTAAGGACCAATAGCACTGGGGATATGTTGATAGCGAACTTAACTACACTGATTTATGTTCATACTGAACATAATTGTGGTTTACAGAACAGTTCCATATTAATGTAATTCCTGAGAGGTTTGGTTGAATTGTTCTTATATCCTACCACTGATTGGTAATTTTGATAAACTTAGTTTGGATTTGTTTTTAATATTCCTTCATTTTTATCATGACATTTATATTAGGAATTGTGCTAACCAACTGTGGGACCTCCCATAGACTAGTGTGTTTCACTTGAAATCCTGTGAAACACCTTAGTTGCACCCAGGTGGATTTGTGTGGTCTAAAGTCAGTTGGTTGCACCACAGCTCATTCTGGTTCGTCATATCAAAGGTGGTGAACACTTATGCAAGTAATAATTGTATGTTTTATATTTGTAATTGCTTTTAGAACAATTTGTTGATTTTATTTTGACTTTTTTGTGCTGATCAATGGCAAAAATTCCAGATTGAAACCATTTTGATTTCTTGTTATAACACAATGAAAGGTGGAAATTTCCACGGGGGTGAGAATACTTTTGAGAGCCACAATAGCCATGAGTGGTGGAGGTAATATTGTGCTCTCAACGCTGTGACTTGATGGCAATGATGTGCTGAATTATGAAAAGAGTTTGTGTTTAGTTATATGTAGTCACCAATCTAGATGGACATTTGTTCTTGCTTTTACCTATGTTATTCATGTAGAAACGACCCCAGCTCCTTGTTGTAGCTAGCTAACTATTTGATTAGTCTGTCAGGCTACAAAGAAAAGTTGTGCGACTGTGAATAGGTGCTGCACTGTCAGAAGGAGAAAAGGAAGCAGAGGGAGAGGAGAAGGATGATGGAAAAGAGGAGGAAGATGGAGAAGAGTAGGAAGAGGGAGATGCGGAGGGAAAGGTGGATGAAGGAGAGGATGAGGGCAGATGTAGGAGGAGGGAGCATACCAGGAAGGGGAACAGAAGTTGTCTACACAAGACAGGAGAAATCAAATTATATTATTCGAAGTTACATTTTGTGGTGTCAAATTAAAGAAGAGTATTTGCTCTTTAAACAAAGTACACTTTAATTGTAATTTAATTGTAAATTGTTTGTTTTTGAAAAATATAATTTATTTAGGGAATTCTCAGTAATCTACAGCAGCATTCTAGTTTTATATTGGGGTCTAAATTGAGAAGCACTTCAAATACTTCTGTTTTGCAGATACAATCCAACACTTAAGCTTTTTCTTGGCCTCTGTGAAGAGGGATTTATACCTGATCATGGGCTCCTCCTCTACAGCAGGGAAAGAGACTTATGAGCTTCTTTCTTTTGCAGAGACACCTAAGCTTGCCAGTGAATGATGGCTTGTCGTTGTTTTATGCAAATTTCTTCAAATACCTTGATGGAGGCTGAGACCCTGACAGTGTATTTGTGTATGCTAGCATTGTTATCCTTGAATGTCTCCTACTTGTAGTGTCAAGGCAGTCCTTTCTGCACTGTCTAAGGATCACATGGTATGAGTTCCAAGGAGAGTGTTTGTGGCAGTGCCGTAAGCACCTTTAATAGGGCCGTAAACATGGTCAAGGTTATGTCCATGCTTGCTTTTATCTGGGAATTTTTGTGTCTGGCTCGTGATTAAAATCCTCAATGATGGTCTCTGTGTAATTAGGGTATTTGACTAGCACCAAAGCTATTCTGTCTGCCAAAAGCTGTTGTGCTATGGTAGTACAGGCACTTGTAGCGATGTAAACTCCTGCCAGAATAACTGAGCAAAATTCACCCAAGGTAATTATTAGGTTTTGCAGTGTATGACATAGATTTCAGGGGACTTATCAATCATTGTGTAAGCAGAAATCTATGTGACTTTGATTAGTTCAGAATTATTTTTCCAGTCATATTTCATCATTGAAGATTTCTTAAAAATAGTGTTAAAATATTATCTCATCTCGTTCTCGTGAACCCAATATCGTGTATCATCTCATCTCGTGAGCTAAGTGTATTGTCACACCCCTAATATATATCACCATAATCAATCACAGACAGAAACGTAGCTTCCACAAGTTTTTTTGGCATTTAAAGTAAAGCTTGATTTATTTCTAAAATAAATGCTGATCTTCATTTTAAGCATCCTAACTAGATTAGCAATATGCACATTGAATAATAGCTTGTTGCCAAACCATATACCCAAGTACTTATACAAGGGTACCCTTTCAATGGAGTTACCATCAGGCGTAAAAATGCTAAATTCATCAAGCAACTGTAAGCGAGTTTTTGAAAAGACCATACACTTCGTTTTCTGTGAATTTTCAAACCAATTTTAAAATCAGCAGATTAGTTTGTAATGACTGAAATGCTGTCTGAAGCTCTTGCACCACCTGTACTACGGAGGGAGCATGCATATGAATGACATAAGTCATCAGCTTAGAAGTGTATTTTTTTTGCTTGAATGTCCCTACCCAAGTAATTTATAAAAATAGAGAACAGAATAGGTCCCAAAATGGAACCCTGGGGGACCCCTTTTTCACAAGAAAATCAGATTTTATGGCCCACTGTGTGCACACTGAGTGTGATCTACAAGGTATTTTCTGAATCATTTTACAGTCTAGTACCAAAACCAACATTCCTAAGTTTATTCAGCAGCAATTCGTGGTCCGCTGAATCAAAAGCCTTGGATAGATCCACAAATAAGGCAGCACAATGATGTTTTGTGTCCAAGGCACCAATGAGATAATTTATCACCACCATAGCAGCAGTAATGGTACTGTGGCCAGTTCTATAACCGGGCTGAAAATAGTTTAAAATGTTATCAGTTAGAAACTGTTTTAACTGTAAATTTACCTGGGATTGAAGGATCTTAGCCAGGACTGAGAGTTTGGAGATTGGACAGTAGTTGTTCATCTCTGAGGGGTCGCCTTTTTAAATTGCAATTAGTGTCTGTGTATAAACAGTCAATGAGTTTGTTAGCTCTCACGTGGATGCACTGAGCAGGCTAGAGCCATGGGGAGCCATGGGGGAGCAGAAAAGAACTGTCAAAAGACCTGCGTAACAAGGTAATGGAACATTATAAAGATGGAAAAGGATAAAAAAAGATATCCAAAACCTTGCAAATGCTGGTCAGTACTGTTCAGTCACTTATGAAGAAGTGGAAAATTCTGGGATCTCTTGATACCAAGCCAAGGTCAGGTAGACCAAGAAAGATTTCAGCCAAAACTGCCAGAAGAATTGTTCAGGATACAAAGAAAAACCCACAGGTAACCTCAGGAGAAATACAGGCTGCTCTGGAAAAAGATGGTGTGGTTGTTTGAAGGAGCACAATACGATGATACTTGAACAAAAATGAGCTGCATGGTCGAGTTGCCAGAAAGAAGCCTTTACTGCGCCAATTCCACAAAAAGCCTGGTAACAATATGCCTGACAACACCTTGACATGCCTCACAGCTTCTGGCACACTAATTTGGAGTGATGAGACCAAAATAGACCTTTATGGTCACAACCTTAAGCGCTATGTTTGGAGTGGGGTCAACAAGGCCTATAGTGAACAGAATACCATCCCCACTGTGAAGTATCACTGATGTTTTGGGGGTGTGTGAGCTCTAAAGGCACGGGGAATCTTGTGAAAATTGGATGGCAAGATGAATGCAGCTTGTTATCAGAAAATAGTGGCAGACCATTTGCATTCTTCTGCACAAACGCTGTGCATGGGATGCTCTTGGACTTTCCAGCACAATAATGACTTGGCACAAGGCCAAGTTGACCCACTGGAGGCCAAGTCGACCCTCCAGTGGTTACAGCAGAAAAAGGTGAGTGGCCATCACAGTCTCCTGACCTTAATATCATCAAGTATGACCTGGAGGCATTTGCCAAGACGAATGGGCAGCTATACCACCTGCAAGAATTTGGGGACTCATAGACAACTATTACAAAAGACTGCTCGCTGGTATTGATGCTAAAGGGGGCAATACACAGTATTAAGAACTAAGGGTATGCAGACTTTTGCACAGGGGTCAGTTCATTTTTTTCTTTGTTACCATGTTTTGTTTTTTGATTGTGCCATTCTGCTATGACCTATGGTTGAATGTGAATCCCATAGGAAATAAAAGATGTGTTTTGCCTGCTCACTCATGTTTTCTTTACAAATGGTACATACAGCTCCGGAAAAAATTAAGAGACCACTGCACCTTTTTCTTTCCTTTCTAAAAAAGTCAAAAAGGAATGTTTTAAGTGAGGAACAGAAGGGTTAAAATTTAGAGACCACTGCAAATTGAACACTTTTGTTCCTCACTCAAAACTTTCCTTTTCAACTTTTTGGAAAGGAAAGAAAAAGGTACAGTGATCTCTTAATTTTTTCCAGAGCTGTAGGTTCTGAAAATGATTTTATTTTTTATAAGATAGAGGTGCACCACATTAGTCAGTTTTAAAGTTACTATATAATGATTGAATCACTATTTCCGGATTTTACCTTTTCCAGTTTATGCTTGCCAATCTCATAAACAGAGCATACTGCTCATGAAATTGATTAATTAGTTTTAAAAATGCATACCCATAATCCAGTAAAATGTATTAAAGAAATTCAAAATAGGTCTATCACTTAAACCCAAATGTTAAACGGATGACATGAGCTAAAATGATGTTAGACATAAATATATGATATAATTTGCTATCATTAGCCAAAGAAAAGACTCAAGCGACAACTTGCATGGGCAGTTTCTCTGGCCACATGTATTGTATGCAAATTTTAATGATGCTGCTTGTAGTAGAAAACTTTAGGAACTCTGAATTTCAAGAAAAACTGTTGGATACCTTAATGGTATAGTTTTATTCTTAGTTTCGCAGGTTGGAGAGTTTTAGGAACTGAATTTCAAGAAAAACTGTTATATAGTAGTATAACTTTTTTAAATGGAGCCTTTTACATAAATCTAAGAGTTAACAATGTCAGGTCCTGGCTGGGGTCCTCTAGGCAACTCCATGGTGCCCTTGCTATCTCTGCTCTCGCTATCTCTGTGCTCATGTGTTAAGTGTCTCCAATTGGAGGCAGCTGACTCTCGTTGCCACTGATTGGGGACCCTATATCAGTTGCTTGTGTTTTCCTCAATTTGTGGTTCATTGTTTTTGTTCATAATATAATGAACTCTAGAATGAGTGAGAGACCACTGCATGCAATGCAATAAAACATGCCAAAACCCAACCCCCTACTTCGGAAAAACCAGGGAAGAAATTTTTTGTCATGGTTGCTAGTATGGGGAAAACATCCCAAGTTGCACTTATATATGCAAGATACAACTTCCCACTTTGGAATAAGCTAGAGATGTACTGAACACAAAAGTGTGTTTAGTTTTTCATTTGACAAATATCTTAATTCTTTGAAACACATGCTGCAGATATCGTTTCCAAGTGTTCATAAAGGTAATACACGTCAGAAGTTCAATGAAAGTTCTAAATATTTTAATTGACAAGCAGACATTTTCACAATAAAATGGTCGGCCAACACCAATGCATGTGTTAACAAAGTTTACTACCAAACAAGTAAGTTTACTGAAGGATTTACCGTATCATTGTGCATGACTACTAGCTCCATGGTTTTTGCACTTTGACTAATACCCAGTATCCTCTGCAGTTAGGATTGTCAGCTAATGTGAACAGAAACGTATCAACAGAATCATGGAACATTAATAGAAAGTATGTGACTGTCTAAATTAGACAAATATTTTTATAATCGTAAGTAAATGCTGTGTCATTGTCTATGAATAACACTATGTTTGCAGCAGCTATTATCTTTATAAATGGTTTAATATTGCTTTAAATTAACCCAATGGTTGTCAATTTGAAAAGGCAGCCAAAGTCCGATGCATGTAATACCTGGAAGCACAAGGCTTTCACAGCTTGTAAATGGTTTATAGCAAACTCTATGATTATCTTCGGAGTAAGTAAAATAACAACGGTGATTGGCCATCTGCTTTCCTGAATAAAAAACATAGCCTACCCGTTAATGGTAAGAAATTCTGTAAAGCAAATTATATACAAAGCAGTAGTGAAACATCCTATCTCTTTCTGAGCATATGATTTGGAGCTCAGACAGAAATCATCACAGTAACTGGACAGCCTCCTTGATGAGAGAACAACAAACACTCTCCCATTAAAATAAATCAGTACAACTTTGCATGCATCCAAACACAGATAAATGAAGAACAAGACAAACAAACAAGCGGAACAAGTTAAATGCCCTGGCTTTTTCACTGTTGAGGTGTCTGACCCTGTGGAGGACAATAAACCTGAAAACTTTGTTAGTCGTTTAACATAATCTTTTTGTTGCAAAATCACAAACAGACATGTCAGTTATACCACTATAGAATATTGGTTAAAACTTGAATTAAGTACAGGGAAATGTGTCATGACAACAATACTTTGGCCTAGTCATGATAATTAATCAAAATGCTATAGATAATATAATCAAGCAGGACAGAAACAAATATACACATGCATTCATATGATTAGGTATTTCTACTCCCACTACTACCATTGTTGTTAGAGTGTAAAATAATTTACCTTAAGCACTCAAAACAGGTACATACACTATATGGCCACACCCGACCATCACACCTATATGAGCATCCCTTTCCAAAACCATGGGCATTAATATGGAGTTGGCCCCCCTTTGCAGCTCTCACAGCCACCACTCTTCTGGGAAGTCTTTCCACAAAATTTTGCAGTGTCTCTGTGGGAATTTGTGCCCATTCAGCCAAAAGAGCATTCGTAAGGTCAGGTACTAATGTTAGACAAGAAGGCCTGACTTACAATCGCCATTCCAGTTCATCCCAAAGTTGATCAATAGGGTTGAGGTCAGGGCTCTGTGAAGGCCACTCGAGTACCTCCACACACACCAACCTCGTCGGACCATGTCTTTATAGATCCCACTTTGTGCACAGGGGCACAGTCTTGCTGGAACAGGAAAGGGCCTTCCCCGAACTGTTGCCACAAAGTTGGAAACACCCAATTGTCAAAAATGTCTTTGTATCCTGTAGCATTAAGATGACCCTTTAATGGTACTATGGGGCCATGCCCAAAACCTGAAACACAGCCCCACACCATTATCCCTCCTCCACCAAACTTAACAGTAGGCACTTCGGTAGGTAGCGTTCTCCTGGCATCCACCACATCCAGATTTATCCATCAGACTGCCAGACAGTGAAGCATGATTCATCACTACAGAGAACATGTTTCCACTGCTCCAGAGCCCAGTGGCAGTGTGCTTTCCACCACTCCAGCCGACACTTGGCTTTACACATGTCGATGTGAGGCTTGCAAACAGCTGCTTGGCAATGGAAACTCATTTCGTGAAGCTCCTGACGCACAGTTCTTGTGTTGATGTTCCTTCCAGATGTAATTTGGAACTCTGGTGAGTGATGAAGCAGATGATAGGCGATTTTTACACAATATGTGCTTCAGCGCTCGGTGGCCCTGCTCTGTGAGTTTGCATGATTTACCATATTGTGGCTGGGCTGTTGTTTCTCCTAAACACATCTATTTCACAATTATAGCACTTACGGTTGACTGGGGATGATCTAGTATGGCAGAAATTTTAGGAACTGACTTGTGGCAAAGGTGGCATCCTATGACAGTGCCACATTCAAAGTCACTGAGCTCTTCAATATGTCCCATTGTACTGCCATTGTTGATCTATTGAGATTTCATGGCTATGTGCTGGATTTTATGCAGCTATGAGCAATGGGTGTGGCTGAAACACCAGAACTCAATAATTAGTAGAGTTGTCCACATACTTTTGGCCATGTAGTGTATTTCTTTAAAGAGTGACTGCTGATGCAGAAGTGAAAAATGAGATGCAAAGAGACAGCTCTATAGGTGTACAGAAGTGCAAGATGAAATCAAAGACATCAAAGGGAAGCTCACTGTTTTCTACAATTTAGCTGAGCACAAAAAAAAATCAATTTGGACTTTCCTAATAAGTTGTTGCATAGAGAACCATGAAAGCAGCATGTGCAGTCCGAAGCTATTGCTCATATCTTAGTTAAAAACATATTTTTATTTCCTTCTAGCACTGCTTTTACTATTGGGTATGATCCATGGGAATATAGTGTAGCACTAAATGTCCAAAACCTTTTCAAAAAATCTGATGTTTTTTGTGTCATTATGTGTGCATTTAACCCCAGCAAGCAAATTCAATAGCAGCAACCGACTTCCAAAAGGGACAGTAAACATGAGAAGCTTTATTTAATTATCTCACAAGTGACCTGTGGGATGCTGTATGTTTGTACTGTATGACTGGTTTCTTTAACAGAGTTAAGTTCATAACCATGTCACTGGTATTTGCTTTAATATAGTCAACGTGCATGGTCCAGCATGAGTCTTTTTTGTGTATTGATATCAAGTGACATAATATTTATGTCCAGTGAAAGGCTAAAACAACATTTCATCCATTTAACAAATGATACACCTGTTTTTAATTCCTTGAATACATTTTTCAGGGTTATGGGTCTGTATTTCTAAAACATACTGATCAATTTCATGAACAGGTATGTTCTGTTTATGAGCTTGTCAAGCATTACCTGAAAAAAGTATATAGCAACTTTAAAACTAAATAAAAGCATCTTGCACCTCTATATTACAAATGAGTCAAGATAAGGAAAGCAAGCACTTGGAAATCTAAGTTAATGGCAAGCAATATTGCCATTAAAAATGTATTAATTCTTGTTGTAATGTAATTTAATTAATAGATAACAAAAAAAAACATTTACCCAAGCAATATTGCTATTTAAAAAAATATTAGTTGTTGCTGTTGTAATGTAATTAATAGATAACGAAACAACATTTACCCAAGATTTATAAGAATATTAGTCCAATGAAACAGTTAAACTCTCTAATTTACTAGTTGAACTGAGCATTGCAGTGATTTGATTTCTTTTGAGGTTAATCTTTATTAATTATTTTGGTAACAGAATACAAACCACATATTTTCTATCAATGTTCCATGGCTCTGTTGATAGGTTTCTGCTGTCATGGCCACCTGTTCTCTTTCTGGTCTTTGAAAGAGGATGCCGAGTAATTAGTCAAAGTGGAAACCACAAAGCTAGTAGTCATGCGCAATGATATGTTAAATCATGTATTGTGTTTTTTGCAAAATGGCATCTGTAGTCATTTAAAGTTAATTGCAATTTAAAAGCCACAGGTGTGGGAAATTCACCTTTAATTGCCATTTTCACCTGTGTGTCACCTTGTGTGTCTGTAACAAGGCCAAACATTCAAGGGTATGTAAACTTTTGATCAGGGCCATTTGGGTGATTTCTGTTATCATTATGATTTCAAAAGGAGCCAAACAACTATGTGATAATAAATGGCTTCATATGATCATTATCCTTAAATAAAAGAACATTTTTTGCATGATCAGTCATATTTTCAAAACCAATGCCAAAATTTCACAATTTCTGCCAGAGTATGCAAACTTATGAGCATAACTGTATTATTTGAAAGGTTAGTTCATGACCCTTTACAAACGGTTTTAGTCAAACAGTCTAAAACCTGTCAGTGTTTCTCTTTTAAAGCAATTTAACTAGATATTTCTAATATTACACTGAAGGTTAAACAAAAATGAACCAGTTGCTGCTCTGCTATTACACATTTTCCCACTCTAGGGACATCAGCATTTAAAAAATTCACTATGGGACATTAGCACCACAAGTGAGCCTGACTGATATGCCTGATTAATAGATATCAAATATTGGCGAGTGCATAATATACATTCATTTTTAATAAATAATTTAAAATCAAATGATGAATGATAGGTGGTCCAGGTAATTAATCTCACTTTTTAATGATTACAATACAAATCTATTCTAACAATCCATTGTGGAAATGAGATCTCTCATAGAGTGAGAGGCTTTACCCTTCGTGTCCAGAGGCTATGCTTGGTTGTTAGTTCTCAGACCTTCTCGCCAACTGTATTAATTCAGATTGATTAAAGATAAAGAAAAAGCGATAGTATCTTCAGGATGATGGACAGCTACGTATCAGAATTCGATCAGGTTATCTTATGTGGGCCACACATTCACCACAGTGATAGAGTCTGACTTCTATTAGTTTCTGTTCCTGGTAGACACTGCAAGTAATACAGCCTCTGTTACGCTTGTTAGTGATATGTTTTCTGCACTTGATTGAAAAACTGCATCCCTGCTCTCTGGTGGAATGTGCGTGAAATAATGTACATTCTTGAAACTGAAAACAAATGTTTCAAGGCTGAACAAGAAGGTAGTTAGTCCTGGCTTATGGAAAAGGAAATTAAATTGATACGCCTGACTTATGAATAGATAAAGAGAATGCAGGTCACCTAGTGCATATATTGTCTTAATGCAAAGTTCTCTATGTTCACTATAAGTATACTATCATGTAATATAGTTTGTATACTTGGCCTTTAAATCAGTGGATTATCATTTTTCATACAGTATTTATTTGATATTTAATCAACCTTTGGACATGGATTTTTTTTGTCTGCAGGTTTAGGTCAATATATTGACAGAGTGAATACCAATTTCAAATAATTTACATCTCACTCTGGCCTCAAAGACAGGCATAAAATAGTAAACGCAAACTTGGCACATTTAAATTAGTAAAGTATGTTACGTTTGGTGTAATCTAGTTCCCAGACACTTCCTCCCAAATTCATGGAAGCTCTGTGGACACTCGCTTCGAAGTATTTCCATAGCCTGCAGAAGAATACCGCCAGAAATCAGTGGCTCAATAGTCATTAGCTCAAGCAGCAAACCTGAGCCACCAATCTCCCACTATAGTCTCCTCTGTATATATTCTGTAGGCCACAGTTTATATTCCCCCTGTGTAGCCGTTGGACTTGCTTTTTATAAAGAACTGTAATATGGGGGAATAAAGTTAAACCCCTTCGAATGCTACTGAGTGGACAGGTAGGAAGATTAGTGCAGAGAGAATCTATGACCTACGTGATAATTTAATGTCTAATAATCTGACTCCATACTCTTTGTAAACATACACAATCATAAATGACCATGATATACTGGAAGTTCTTAGAGAAGGAATCTAATCTTTCATCACAAGCCAAACATTTAAAAAATCATGTTTCACGGAATACGTTATCCTCAATGCTCCTCATCAGTCAAGTCCAGAAAACAGGGATGATGTAACAACCCGGAACTCAGGGATGATCAGTCTGGTCACTTCGATTTACATACATGTATGTACCTATATCAGTTATCATAAGCACACATAAGGTGTAGGTCGTTTAACACGAACCATAAGGTAAAATGGCGTGTGTTCCTAGGGCTAACAGAAAGTTAATATGCCCACGACTCAGGGATGACTAGACAATTATCATGTGTTCCTGGGCCTAACCAGACTGCTGCGAGAATTCCAGGACTCAGGGACACCAAGTCTGGTCGCTTAGACTTACTTATGTGTGTGTAATTACCAGTAGCCCTACGAGCTTCAGTATGTAGATGGACGAGGAATGCTGTAGTAATTTATATTCCAAAGTAATACAATTTATTCCAATCTAGTAATAAAGTCACAATACTAAACATAGTTACACACCAACATGATTCAACGTCCTCCGAACTAGCCTAACAGTCTACTAATTATACCATAAGTATTTCAGAAACTATAGCACAAAAGTATGCTAGGAGATTCTGTTAAAAACAGACTCCAAGAACTAAGTCAGGCTTTCCTATTTATCCCCACCGGACAGACCAATTCCAAACTCCCCCATTGCATCTATAATAGGATCATCTCACCTTGGCTAAAAACAAGGAAACTGGCATTCATGCATTTACATATATTCAATTAGCACCATCCAAAGCTAGACACTTGGTTTTGCAGGATTCTTCATCTGGTAAACATTTACCTGTAACAAATGATACATAACATGTACAGCATTGAAATTGGAGAGTTCATCCCTTTATGGGACGCACATTAAAAGACCAAACATCAGTGCAGTTAATCCAACGGAGGTCATACTTCTACCTCTCATCTGGTGCAGATGGGGCTACCTTGGCCCCCACCGTGTATGTCCGTTCCTTTCATCAAGCAAATAGGCTCACTGGTGTGAGATTAGGATGTTCCACTGAATTGAGACGCCAGACAACACAGCACCTTCACAAACCTTCCAAAACACATCTTTCATTACACTACAGAACCTTTCAGAAGGCAGGGGTTCTGTCTCAAGCAAATTACACGCAGTAAGTTGTTAGCTAGCTCATTAGGCGCACATCACGGGAATCTACTGTAGCTAGATAGCTAACATTATTCCACATCTAAAAGCCTTGCTGTTTCAGAGATGCTCTGACTCAGTCGTCTGGCCATAATAATTTGTCCCTTGTCAAAGTTCTCAGGTCTTTAATCCTGCCCATTTCACCTGCATCCAACACGTTGACTACGGGCACTGATTGTTCACTTACCATCTAATCTGCCCAGACCTTGACCTGTGTCCATGTTAGGAGATGATCAACGTTATTGGCATGTTGTGCTTGCTAATCCAGGTTTATCATTTTACAAGGCTAATTGATTATTAGACAACTCTTTTGCGATTATGTCACCACTGAAAACTGTTGTGCTGATTAAACAAGCAATAAAACTGGCCTTCTTTAAACTAGTAGAGTATCTGAAGCATCAGCAATTGTGGGTTCGATGACAAGCTCAAAATGGCTAGGAGCAAAGAACTTTCTTCTGAAAGTTGAGTCTATTCTTGTTCTGAGAAATGAAGGCTAGCCCATGTGAGAAATTGCCAAGAAACTGAAGATCCCTTCACAGAACAGTGCAACCTGGCTCTAACCAGAATAGAATGAAGAGTGGGAGGCCCTGGTACACAAATGAGCAAGAGGACAAACACATTAGAGTGTCTAGTGTGAGAAACTGATGCCAGTCACAGGTCCTCAATTGGTAGCTTCATTAAATCGTACCCGCAAAACACCAGCAAATCCAGGATGCTGGCCTTCTAAAATGAACAGTAAAACTTTTATCCTGATTATCTTGTTTAGGCATTTCTCAATTTGCTACATTGTCGTTGAGCAATCATTGCTATGTATTATTTGTGGTAACTTATACCGTCAAGATTACCAGAGATTGTGTAGTGTTCAATGCTCGGCAGACCTTTTTCATAATCGGTCTTACAAACTCGATCGCATCTAACTAAATCTCAAAGAAACTTCCAGTCGTGCCTCTACTTTATAGACATCGCAACCAGAATACAAATCACAGTATTGTAAGCCCATTGGCTAATTACTGTCGCTCTTTGAATGAACTTGACTTCCTGTGTACAGATAAACAGATGTTCTATTATAAACTAAACATTCACTTCAACATCACCCTTATTATACATGACCAAAATGGTGTATTTTTTCTAAATAAACAAAATTATTGTTGACCATCATACCTGAGGCAAGGGTACAAACATATGATGTTGCCTAATTTTATACTCCAGTGAAACAGTAAGTCATTGAAGGACACTGTATAGCTCCTTAACACTGAAAGATGTACTTAAGTTTTAATTTGAATGTAGATTTTATTTTGTTTATTTTAAGGTTCTCAAACATCTTTACATCTTTTGGGGATTTTTCTGTGAGCAGTTGTATTTGTATATATAATATAGCTTTCCTATACTTTTTCCCCCTAAAATGTATCATATTAACAGTATTAGTGATTTTCTAGAGACTTTTTTGCAAGTGTTTATAAAGGGTGCCAATCATTTTGCAGGTGACTGGATATATTGCATTTTTAAATGCAATGTGTATTACTTTAAACATTTTGGCCAAGGGATCTGTGGAATAGGTTTATATATTGTTTGTACATTTTCTTGATTAATTTACAGGGTTTTTACCTGCAACACAAATCTCTGTCGCATGACAACATTTGTAAAATTGGAGGACACTTGCTTGAAAACGGCAAAGTGTTTTCTCGACTACTAAGATGTGAGTAAAGTAGTTCAGCCATGCAGTGTCAGTGAAAAGTATTGCATGTCATTTGAAAACCAAGTTTGAATGCCATTGAAAGGGCTTTACTGTTTTTATCTTCTACATCAACAAACAAGCATCAATGAATGTTATAATAAAATTGTGTTTCAAACTTACCACAAGTTATTGATCAATAGCAAGTATTTTACAGACTTTGAGTGTCAGATACACCAAACAAACCTGCATATTACAACCACATATTCAGAAAGTTGGGATGCTGTGTAAAATGTAAATATAAACAGAATGCAATGATGTGCAAATCATTTAGACCCTCTATTCAATAGAAAATAGTACAAAGACAACATATCAAATTTTGAAACTGAGACATTTTATTGTTTCTTGATAAATAAATGTCCACTTAGAATTTGATGCCAGCAACATATTTCTAAAAATGTGTTGTAAAATGTGTATGTTCCAACCTATGGTCCATGGGCCTATTCATAGAGCCTATGACAGTCACATGGACAAATCCTATCAGGAGGTATGGACAGGTGGTATGGACAGGATGTATGGATAGGATGTGTGGGGCCCATCAATAACGGGCATCACGTCCTATCTATTGTCCTTTGTTCTGAGTTAGTCAGCACTTATGTGTTGTGTTAAGTTTCATGCCCATATCCTCTCTAAAGGAATCAGAGAATTTGGAGAAATCTCTGTACGCAAGCACAAAGCCGAAATCCAATACTGGATGGCCCTGATTTTCGGGCAGGTTTTGGTACGACATACAGGTGCTGGTCATAAAATTAGAATATCATCAAAAAGTTGATTTATTTCAGTAATTCCATTCAAAAAGTGAAACTTGGATATTATATTCATTCATTACACACAGACTGATACCTGTCTTTCAAAGGTTTATTTCATTTAATTGTGATGATTAAAACTGACAACTAATGAAAATCCCAAATTCAGTATCTCAGAAAATTTGAATATTACTTAAGACCAATACAAAAAAAGGATTTTTAGAAATGTTGGCCAACCGAAAAGTATGAACATGAAAAGTATGAGCATGTACAGCACTCAATACTTAGTTGGGGCTCCTTTTGCCTGAATTACTGCAGCAATGCGGCGTGGCATGGAGTCGATCAGTCTGTGGCACTGTTCAGGTGTTATGAGAGCCCAGGTTGCTCTGATAGTGGCCTTCAGCTCTTCTGCATTGTTGGGTCTGGCGTATCGCATCTTCCATAGATTTTCTATGGGGTTAAGGTCAGGCGAGTTTGCTGGCCAATTAAGAACAGGGATACTATGGTCTTTAAACCAGGTACTGGTAGCTTTGGCACTGTGTGCAGGTGCCAAGTCCTGTTGGAAAATGAAATCTGCATCTCCATAAAGTTGGTCAGCAGCAGGAAGCATGAAGTGCTCTAAAACTTCCTGGTAGACGGCTGCATTGACCTTGGACCTCAGAAAACACAGTGGACCAACACCAGCAGATGACATGGCACCCCAAACCA
>JACXGI010004541.1:0-23853 GCA_016801175.1 Esox masquinongy | reverse complement strand
TACTCTTTGTGAATCTCCCCCACATTTTTGAATGGGTTTTGTTTCACAATCCTCTCCAGGGTGCGGTTATCCCTATTGCTTGTACACTTTTTTCTACCACATCTTTTCCTCCCCTTTGCCTCTCTATTAATGTGCTTAGACACAGAGTTCTGTGAACAGCCAGCCTCTTTAGCAATGACCTTTTGTGTCTTGCCCTCCTTGTGCAAGGTGTCAATGGTCATCTTTTGGACAGCTGTGAAGTCAGCAGTCTTCCCCATGATTGCGTAGCCTACAGAACTAGACTGAGAGACCATTTAAAGGCCTTTGCAGGTGTTTTGAGTTAATTAGCTGATGAGAGTGTGGCACCAGGTGTCTTCAATATTGAACCTTTCCGCAATATTCTAATTTTCTGAGATACTGAATTTGGGGTTTTCATTAGTTGTCAGTTATAATCATCAAAATTAAAAGTATAAACACTTGAAATATATCAGTCTGTGTGGAATGAATGTATACATTATACAAGTTTCACTTTTTGAATGGAATTACTGAAATAAATCAACTTTTTGATGATATTCTAATTTTATGACCAGCACCTGTATGCTGCCATCCAGACGTCTTTTTCAAGGAAGGCCTTGCTTATTTCCGCAAGACAATGGCAAACCACATTCTGCATTTACTATTACAGCATTGCTCCGTAGTAAAAGAGTCCGGGTGCTAAACTGGCCTGCCTGCAGTCCAGACCTGTTACCCATTGAAAACATTTGGCGCATTATGAAACGAAAAATCCGACAAACCTGCTGAAATCCTAAATCAAGCATGAATTGGAAAACATTTCACTTTCAAAACTACAGCAGTTGGTCTCTTCAGTTCCCAAATGCTTACAGAGTATTGTTAAAAGAAAAGGTGTTGCAACACAGTGGTAAACATGCCCGATCCAAACTTCTTTGAAACTTGTTGCTGGCAACAAATTCAAAACGGGCTTGTATATTTCCAAAAACAATAAAAATTTTCAGTTTCAACATTTGATATATTGTTTTTGTGCTATTGTCAATTAAATATAGGGATAAATGATTTGCACATAATTGCATTCTGTTTTCATTTGCATTTTATGCAGCGTCCAAACTTTTTTGGAAACAGGGTTGTAGTTTACTCATCCACAGCTAAGCATTAGCAATGTTGCTAGTTCTTTACAGTTAATAATGTGTTTACACATTTTAGTGAACTCTCATTGAAGCACAAGTGTAATTAACATTATACAATTTTAACATTGTTGTCTTAAGGCCTTCCATTATTAATCAATTGGATATGAAATCATTTCACATAATGTAAAATGCTGTTATTGGCAAATTAATTGGTGTTTGAGTGTTTATGAATCTGTGGCAAATGTAATGCATGTTTGTGTGACTGATGCATACTGTCAATTGTAGTGCATGTTTGTATAAATGTTACACATTTAATGTGCATCTAACACTGTTGCAATGTTACACTGTTACAGACAATTTGAGAACCTTTGACAACAGTCAGCAGTCGACTTAATCTCACACAATAGCCACTATCACGTGATGTCATCCAGTATATTTATTTTACCCCCTTTTCTCTGTGGTATCCAAATGTAGTTTCAAACTTGTCTCATCACAGCAACTGCCAAAGGGCTCAGACGAGTGAAATGCTTTCTCCAAGACAGGTTTCACCTTACCATTCTTTCTATTCCGGATTATCGTGTGTGAGATCCCTGTTGCTCGACTAACAACATCAGTTACCTTGCAGACAGTCAATCTACCAGTAAGAGTTGCTAGAGTATGATGAGTCAAGGAAATTCAATGCCTCTCCCCACCCTGGCATTTCTGGCCCCATGGGACAAATGGAATGCTTGAGGCAACATTCTAGCCTGTGGTGAACCTCAACACTGTAATGGATTGATTTACGCCCTATCATCCAGTAAATTTAACATTAATAACAATGAAGTGTCATTGCTGCATAGCATTAAAAGAAATCCAAAAACCAATTGTGAAAAAATATCAAAATAATTAACTGATGGACTCTGTCTCTCTCTGAGGCTTATGGTGTCATTGTCCAGCAGAAACTGTTGGACAATGACACCATAAGAACAATGACACCATAAGGACAATGACACTGTTGTACAATGACACACCTTCACTTCACCATATATCTAGGATTCACTACTGTACATCCTCTTTACTATGCACTGTAGATCCATAAACTTTTTTTTTTACATCAGCTAAGACAAGTATTGCTGTTTTCCACCTCAATGCTCCCATGTCGGAATGGACTAGATAGTTGTTTACTAACAGTAAATGTGCTTTTAATTTATTGATTGCTTTTCTTTTTGCTTAGGATGCTGTCAGACCTTAAGTTGGCAACCCTTTGTGTTAGAGTAGAATGTGGATAAGGTTTTATATTTGTACATGCCCAATGCCCCCTTACTGATTGTAGTATAGAAAGACCATTGTATAGTGTACAATATCTGTGGAGTATTAACATTCTCACACACAGGTACAACTGACTGTACTCTGCAAAACATTCCAAAATGTGAAACTTTATTCTGTTTCTGGATGTTTTGAAGTGTGAGTTTCTGCTATGAAATGCAATCCCCATAGACCACAGTGCTGAAATCTGTGCCACTGTCATCTGCATTTCAAACTGCTATTTTGAGCTAATGAAGTGGAGGCACAATGTTCCCGTCCTTACAATCCATCAGCAACTGTACTCATGTATTCCTTTGTAGAATGAAATCAGACACAATCTTTTTAAGGGTTATTTCCAATCGGTGCAACCAGCAATAGGGTTAATGAGGGTTATTTCCAATCTGTGCTGTTGTACAGTGTTACAAGATAGAATAATTGATTAGATTCTTCTGTTAAGTTTGTCTAAGGGCATATCATCAATCCATTTTCTGTGGTGCTGACTAAAATATACATCAACACATTTTATTGCCAAGAATGCTGTGTCCATGGTGTGATGAAACATCCCCATTTGGTAAGCAGAGTGGCACATTCTATATGCTTTGGGGTTAGTTGTGATCGAATAATACTGTAGCTCAGAATCAGATTTTCATGTTGCATTTTGTAATGTGCACAGTATGGAGCTTGTTTGTCCAAAATGACTATTGGTCCTTTGAGAGGGAAGAAACTTTAAAAGCATGGTAAATCAATTTGTTTTTTTTTTATTCTTCAAAATGGTTATAAGGCAAATAAATGGGAGTGTTATACATTTCAGGACTTGATCCTTTTTAAAGGAAGAATGCATACTCTTTTTTACATTCTTATTCACTACTTAAAGAGCTAAAATAATTAAGGTTAATGCTTATGAGTGAAGAATTCGTATGAAAAAAACCCAATGTACTGTATTTTCATGGCATTTTCATCTTTCTTCCATGTCCGCCATGAGGGAAACTTTAGTTTGTTTGAATCTATTGCTTCATCATTCCAGTTATGGAATTAAACTGTATATTTTGAAGTTAGTAGTTAGTATTCTGACTTACCTCTTGCAAACACACATGGTGCTTCACATGTGTGGCATCCTTGTGCACACTGAATAAATGTAATTAAATCAATGAAAATGAATTTGATAGTTTTGTAGTACATTTATATAACCTTTAATAAAAATTGTGTCCATAGACTCATTAGAAGAAATGAAGACATTGGGTTCAGAATATTGGATCAATTATATAAAGCAATCTCAATAACACATACTTGTATAATTCTCAGAAACAAAACACTGATTGTGTTTAATTTGGGCTAGTAACATATTTGGGAATGATAACAATAATAATGACAAACTATGTACATTTACGTACTGTGTACAATAGTTTGATTCATTCTTAAACTTGAACCAATCAATTCCACAGCCCATGGAGAAGAATACTGTACATAGAACTATAACAGGGTGAATAGAATGCAATATCCTGGTTTATTGCCTGTACTGATTAAATGGTCAAGGACAGCAGCATCTGGCTCATAATAATGTTATAGAAGACAAAGGTCTACTGTATGAATTAAAGAGAAAACATCTGAAGGGAAAGGTTTGCAGGAGGTTTCACTTAAATTGGGAACAACCATGTGGTCTCCATGCATTGAGCTAGAGGTCCGCCACCCTGTCCTTACAGGAGAAAGGAGAAGACAAAACATTGCATCAGTTTACCTTTTTTTCCTGGGCTCTAACATAAAAGCTACTGCAATTCTAAAATGTATACTCAATTAATAACGTGATGGTGGGACTGAATGTCAGAAAGAAATATCTCAGTTGTGTAAAATTATCACATGTGTTTTACAATATTTTAAACAATGATACATTTAGAAAAAACAGAATATGGACAAAAATATGACCTGAAGAGAGTTAGTAATTCATGCACTAGTGGAAGTTAAAAACCTTCGGTGTATCCAGACAAGTCACTGGCTAAGTCACTGACTAAGTCACTGGTTAAGTCACTGCCGAAGTCACTGCCGAAGTCACTGCCGAAGTCACTGGCTACACCGGTGGCATACCTGGAATCACATTGTGAGAGGTGAGGATAAAGATCTAATGTTCTGTATCTGTACATTTTGAACTAAAACTAAATATGGATTTACTCATCTTTATACTATGGTGTTAATCATTGTATATACCCGAAAAGGTCCTACTACCTCATCCTTAATGATAGCAGCCTATACCAGTACCCCTCCTCCACCTTGCTGGCGCCTGACTCAAAGTGGTGCCCTGTGTCCATTAGTGATGGCCACAGTGATGGCCCATCCATCTGGTCCATCAAGAGTCACTCTCATTTCATCTGTCCATAAAACCTTTGAAAAATCTGTCTTCAGGTATTTCTTTGCCCAGTCTATACGCTTCAATGTGTAAATCTTATTCAGTGGTGGTCTTCTTTCAGCCTTCTTGACCTTGGGCATTGTCTCTGAGCACTTGACACCTTTTACTTCTGGACACTACAGGTAGGTTGCAGTTCTGGAATATGGTGGCACTGGAGGATAATGGGTTACTGGTAGCTTCACGTTTAATTCTTCTCAAGTCTTTTGCAGTTAATTTGCATCTTTTTTTTCCATACATTTTTTGCACCCCAGTTGACTATTCGCAGCAAAGCGTTTGAGTGTCCGGTGGTCACACCTCAATATTTTAGCTATTTCAAGAGTGTTGCATCCATATGAAAGGCATTTTACAATTTATGACTTTTCAGTGTCAGTTAAATCTCTTTTTTGGCCCTTTTTACCTGAGGTCATGAAGCTGCCTAATAATTATGCACACCTTGATATAAGGTGTTATTCACTGTTGCCACACTGTTGCCTCCCTCATTTCACAAATACATATCACCTGAAAATGATTCAATCCAATGAGCAATCAAGTTTATAGCATTCAAGGTTTGGAGTTGAAAAATGTGCATAGAAATAATAATACGATCAGAATACTCACTTGCCTAATAATTGTGCACGCAGTGTATTTCTAAGAACACAAGCCATAGTATTTTCGTTCGTTTATCAGGCCCTACAAATGTACAAAATGAAAATTACATAGTACTTAAATTATTCAAAAATGATTCCATTAGAATTTAGTTTTCATTTTGATGATGTGTAAGGTAAAATAGCAGACATTATCGACTAGTTTGCGATGATCAAAGGATATCCCCATGAATAGCCGTACATAGGCCTAAAGCACGGATGATTGATAAACACAATACATTTGATAAATAAATAAAGAAAAGGTTGATTTACAGTAGCCTTCACTGTCACAGTGCGTCCCGTGATCATGCCAGCCTCTGGCTGGTAGCTCCTCATTCACGGAACACCGCGACCTCTCCACTATTACGCACACCTGTTCCTCATCACATCACCCCGGACTTCCCATCATTACGCACGCCAGATCCTCATTATTACAGCTTATAACTGCCCTTCATGGCCTTCTCTTAAAGTAAAAACATTGTGGTGTATTATTCGATTAATTTTAAATTTATTCAATTAATTTCTCCTGGCTTGTAAGAAGCAATGCAATTCTTCACAAAACTTTTCCAGGTATCTGAAATTGCAGCAAACTTGTCAGTTTCCAAGCGTAGTCTTCTTGTCTTCTTCTTGTCAAAACGCAGGTGTTGCATCATCTCTCTGAAGTGGTTGCGTGGCATGGTCTCTTGGAAAAAGTTCACCCCAAATCGATCAGACCAAAATGACTCCAAATCCATGCTCTTCCCACCGTATGTGCCGCGGACATACAAGAGCGCAATGAATGCTTTGAGTTCATCAACAGACATGTCCTACGCACTCTCTCCTTTTCTGTGCACACGACTAACAGTACAATCTCTGATGTGCTGCAGCACCTGCACGTCACACAAACGAAGAAAACTATCGAGTGCACTGCCAATTTGTCTTCTGGCTTGTATTGTTGGGCCTGGACTCTCCGTGAGGATATTCTGCAAAGGTCGTTTTCCTGGTGTACACTCACTGCTCTGTTCTACCCCTCGCAGACTCCTGCCTCGCAGTGGCATTTGGGGTTGCCGTTGGTTTATTTCTTTTTTTTGCGAGAAGTTTCAGGCATTGGAGGTGGCTGCTCATTATCAGAATCAGAGACGTCGATTTTGGGGTCAGTTTCTGATCCTCCATCTGATGTCATTGCTATTCATTAGATTAGATTAGATGTCTTTATTGTCACTGAACAAATACATTATAACGAAATGCAGTTAGCATCTAACTAGACGTGAAAATATAAGAGTGCATTTTTTTTTAAGTGAAACAATTAAGAACAATGTATATTATAAGTGGGATGTATAAATGTGCAAATTGAAGGTGCAACGTGGCATGTGCAACTGAAATGCAGGGAGAACAGTAATGAGGTTCCCGAGGTAGACATGTACATGTAAAGACTGGCATAAATACTGTATCATTACAAATAAACCTCAAAAGTGTTCGTTTTACTCATCCATTTGTTTTAGATCTTGGTTGATCTGGGTGTCACGACAACTTTGCCCTGATTGGTACCAATCTGCTCCAATGAGTCCAATTCCATTCACACACAAAATACACACAGTATAAAGAATATGTAGATTTAATCACTTATTTTACAACACAAAAGCTGTAATCCCTTAACACTTCACTGTTTCATGAAGTAAAACAAGACTTAAGAAATGTTATAAACCGCATGATTGGAGTCTTAACTGGAAAACAGATATGTATACAATATGCAGTATATGTGTGCCTCTTTGGTGAATGTCAGGAAGGTTCGGGGATGATGTGTCCAGCCTTTCAATTCCAAAGCAAAGCTGAAGGAAAATCTAAACTGAGCAAATAACTACACTGATTTTATAAATGAAAGTGAAATAACAACAAATATCTATCTAAGATTTGTCTAGATGTATAGATATCTTGAAGTAATTGTCTCTCTGTGCACATTACTGTGTCCCTTAAGGAGAGCAGATTTGAGCTAGTGCAAATGCAGCGTCGTTTTGTCATATTGTTCTCCCCCCACTAATGCAATTTGATAGACCTTAGTGAAATAACGATTATTTTTGTGAAAAACGAATGTTCTGTCACAGCTGCAACACAAAATTGGGGAACCCCAATTAATTGTGGTGCGTGATGTATACATTTTATGTTATCAATGTCATTTGTGGGTTTTAAAGTTTACCATTTCTAATATCTCCAAAGATGGCTTGTTGGCTTGTGCTGTAATCCCTTGAGCCGTTTATATCATCACTATTGCCTACATGACAGAAAAAACATTTGCAGTTTCACCTGTGAAAACAAACAGGGGACTAAGTATAATTGCTCTTCATTTCATATGATGCCAAAGACTGACATCTAATAGTAGTAGTATTCAGGGTAGATACAGGATTATGGTTAGTATTTGGAGCTTGATTGTCATAAGAGGTAAGTATTTTGTAGCCTGGCACAGTCACTGGTCCTGTGAGATTACATGAAATGGACACAAATGCTGAGTGCATTTCATGTAAACTTACTGGAACAGCAGCTTTGCCAGGACAAGTATTTTAAACCCCATCTGAATGTAGTAGGAATAATTTTTTTTTCATGGAAGTTGAAGTCTCGTCCTCACGTCTCCTGTCCTGTGGTCATTGTGAATACACGTACATCATGAAGTTCCTGTTGGTTCTCACCCTGCCAAGAAGACATCTTGCAGACATTATCTTTCTGTCAGTCATCAATGCCATTCAGGTGTTGTGAGGCTTTTTGCTCACCTTTCATGATGGCCTGATCTGGCTCTAAAAGAGTTTGCTGTCTGCTATACCTTTTATATAAAATATTACAACCATCCATTGGAGAAAAACTGGGGTGTTTCAAGGGAGCAGTGGTTCCTTATTTTACATGCTGTGTAACCTTCTGTTAAATGAAAAAAGTAAATTAAATCGGTAATGTCCCGGTATACCTGAGGGTGTGAAGGTCTTCCCAGTTGATTTGCCATTCTGCATAAAAGAATCCACCAAAGCATTTACCTTGAATGAGTGAATCCACTACTGGTATTAACAATGGCTAAACTACTGTTCTGCTTTGCCATAGTTAACAACTACTAGCCAGGAGTAACCTGAATAAATGTTTGATCATGATTATTATGTTTCACAGTAGTGAAATATTTGCTGTCAAAAAATTCAGGGTAATTTTGTGGCTTTAACATTTTTTTTAGCTAGTTATCTACATTTTCTACTTTTGCACAGTTTAATGGATGACATGGCCCATGTGGTAAATGGCATATATGACATAGCCCTATTGGCAAATTGAATATTTGAGATGGTGCTTGTGGCAAATTGAATATTTGTATATAGCCCTATTGGAGCTCTGATGGCTGTGGTGCACATGTCTCTGTCAGGTACAAGACCAATTTATATGAGCTCTAGCTCTACCTACAATAAAACCACAGACCTATCAAAGTTAGATTCTTTATTATGGCTTGTTGCACTAAAAAGAGATCTGATAGTTAATCTTCTCTATTGAGCAAACACACAGGGCGTTTCATTTTGTGGGTCTGTGCAGGTTGCCATTTCTTCAGCGTGGTAGACCTGGAAGAACTGCAATTTAATGGACATAACAAACTTAGAGGAAACATTGTTTCCTCCCTAATAAAAATTGAAATTTTCCTAAACATCCTAATGCTTATGCACATGTGCAGATCACATTCTGTGCATGTATTTATTCTCTATACTGTATTTATATATATATATATATATATATTTTTTAAAGATCTAAAAACACATTTCTAGCCTTATTATTTCAATGGTTTATTAAGTTGTCCTTTATCATTTTTATTTTACAATTGTATTTCATTTATTCATTTCCATTATCTGTCAATTTCTTTTTATTATTTTATATATATTTTTATATCTCTTTACATGCATGTATTTTATTTACTCCATATAATAACCTTGTGCAATAATGCCTTTAATCATTTTTACCAGTTAAGAACTGGATTGTATTTTACATAAGAATTGTGCTACGTGAAGTTTGATTTGATAATATACATATGACATCTGAGATTAAGTGGCTGAAATTTATATCCTGCAGCTATTAACACACATTCCAAGAAGCAAACATTGCCGATGGCCTAAGAAGACAACTCATTTTGATAAGGAGAAACAAACAGCATACATCTAAAATATAGAATATACATGAAGTATACTGAAGAATGCAAGAAATAACATACAGATTATTTGTTTGACAATTCTGATTAATCCCAATCCGTCTCCCAAGTGGGTGGGGAGATTTAACCCAAGGACCAATGGAATGCCAAATCTGGGTACCGGGTGCCATGTAGATCGAATAAGCACACTGTCAAACTCTGATATCCGGTTACTGTATGGCAGCGCAGCGGTGGGACTTGAGTCTAGCAAAAGCCAATCACGTATTATCTATCAAACCTCACCTACATTGTAATTTAGTCTATAAAATATAGCCATAGGCTAAAGTTTACTTACATGGGTTACATAGGTTAAAGTTTTGTGCAAATACAGTTGTGCTCATAAGTATGCATACCCTGGCTGAAATTGTGAAATTTTGGCAATGATTTTGAAAATATGACAGTGTGTCACCTTGTTACAGACACACAAGGTGACACACACAGGTGAAAATGGCAATTAAAGGTGAATTTCCCACACTCCCACACCTGTGGCTTTTTAAATTGCAATTAGTGTCTGTGTATAAATAGTTAAACAGTTTCTTAGTTCTCACGTGGATGCACTGAGCAAGCTTGATACTGAGCCATGGGGAGCAGAAAAGAACTGTCAAAAGACCAGTGTAATAAGGTAATGGAACTTTATAAAGATAGAAAATTCCAGCCTTGTGTAGGTCTGCAATCTTGTCCCTGACATCCTTGGACAGCTCTTTGGTCTTGGCCATGGTGGAGAATTTGGAATCTGATTGATTGATTGCTTCTGTGGACAGGTGTCTTTTATACAGGTAACAAGCTGAGATTAGGAGCACTCCCTTTAAAAGTGTGCTCCTAATCTCAGCCCGTTACCTGTATAAAAGACACCTGGGAGCCAGAAATCTTTCTGATTGAGAGGGGATGAAATACTTATTTCACTCATTAAAATGCAAATCAATTTATAACATTTTTGACATGCGTGTTTCTGGATTTTTTTGTTGTTATTCTGTCTCTAACTGTTCAAATAAACCCATCATTAAAATTATAGACTGATCATTTCTTTGTCAGTGGGCAAACGTACAAAATCAACAGGGGATCAAATACTTTTTTCCCTCACTGTATGTTTGGAGAGGGGTCAACAAGGCCTATAGTGAAGAGAATACCATCCCCACTGTGAAGCATGGTGGTGGCTTACTGATGTTTTGGGGGGGGGGGGTGAGCTCTAAAGGCACGGGGAATCTTGTGAAAATTAGTGGCAAGATGAATACAGCATGTTATCAGAAAATACTGCCAGACAATTTGCATTCTTCTGCACTAAAGCTGGGCATGGGACGCTCTTGGACTTTCCAGCACGACAATGACCCTAAGCACAAGGCCAAGTTGACCCTCCAGTGGTTACAGCAGAAAAAGGTGAAGGTTCTGGAGTGGCCATCACAGTCTCCTGACCTTAATATCATTGAGCCACTCTGGGGAGATCTCAAACGTGCGGTTCATGCAAGATGACCAGAGACTTTGCATGACCTGGAGGCATTTTGCCAAGATGAATGGGCAGCTATACCACCTGCATAGACAACTATTACAAAAGACTGCACACCAGCAGCGGCTGGGAAACCCCTGCAGCCACCACGAGGTGTGGGGGCCGCCACGCCCCAAGGGCCCTGCCCTGCATAGCAAAAAACAGACAAGGCCTATATAAATATATATATAAAAAAGGAAAAAACTTTGAGGTTTAAACTGCCAGGTAAAGGAATCCCATAATGTAGGTAACGTAACAGATCTTCATCCACTTCCATTAAATAAATGGGCTAAATAGTCTCAATATACCTGAATCTGGCAACAATGGCTTTTGCGTATCTTACTGCACTACTATGCCATTACGCCTCTTGAACGCGCAAATTTCAAAAATGCTAATCATTACGTTTTGCTAGATGACGGTAGAGACATGAGTAAAAGAAAATATGCAAGCGGTGCTCAAAAGTGCAGCAATAAACTGTTGTCTGAACAAGCTCGAGCAAAACACCCGAAGATTACATCCTTATTTAGACCAGCCAGAGAAGAAGATATCATCAGCATCTCCACAGACGAAACACTACAGCAGCAGGTAGCTAGCAGCAGCACGTCTTCACCAGCAACCGGCCTTTCCAACGCAACATTTGGTTTTGAACAAATAGGCTGCTGTTGTGCTGACGCAATTGTGCTTTTGTCATTTTTAAACTTTTTTAGTTCTCTCTCACATTGCTGAATATAGGCTATAGTTAAAGGTAGACAGCAATCAGTCTATTGCCAGTGGTATAAGATAATAGACGGAGATACATTTTGAGTGGACTTAGGGGAAGGGCCTGGAGCTCCGACTTTGCGGGGAGGCCTCTGCAAAGTCCCGGCCGCTGTTGCTGGACACTGTCATTGATGCTAAAGGGGGTAATACACAGTATTAAGAACTAAGGGTATGCAGACTTTTGAACAGGGGTCAGTTAGTTTTTTTCTCTGTTGCCATGTTTTGTTTTATGATTGTGCCATTCTGTCATGACTTAAATTTTAATGTGAATCCCATAAGAAATAAAAGACGTGTTTTTCCTGCTCACTCGTGTTTTCTTTACAAATTTTACATATATTACCAATTCTCCAAAGGTATGCAAACTTTTGAGCACAACTGCATATGTGTGAGGTATCTATTCACTAAAATAATATTTGAGTTCAGTTCATGTAACAAGTTTCAACTTAAAATGAGTGACAACATAAATGACTCACTAATCACATGAAATATATAAGTATTAATTACTGTGATTGAGATCTGTGTTAATTACTGTGATTGAGAAGTGTGTTGAGATCTTGAAAAATCTTGAATTATCTGCTTTTCATTTTAATATAACCGGTATTTATTTTGAAATATTGGTGCACAATCCACAGTTTCTACAAAAATATCAAAGGGATGCTAAAGACACCCATTTCATGGAATGATGAACATGCTCTAGAGCCAATTCCAAATTTAGAATTATGTGTATAATGAAGAATCACGTATGAATGCTGATCTATGAATATTTTCTACTTTTTCAACAAACACTGTTACATAAACAAGTGGTAGCTAGACAACATGTGAAGCAAATCAAATGCAAAGTCTCACAAAGCCTTATACCTAGATACACAAGATAATGCCAACAACCTTCTGTTGCTGACAGATCTTGGGGGAACTAGGATTAGACAAGTGCCATTTTCACATTTCAAGAAAAGCCAATAATTCTGTTTTCTTCTTTCACTTCTCAACTTCCTCAATCAGCTGTATTCTCTAGACACCCTACCCGTCCAGTAGAGCATATGTCTTGTATTTTCAGTTGGACTAGATATGGCCGGCACTTGACAAATGGCACTGTCATGCTGTGTTGTGTGTTCAGTTGCTCATAAAGGCACTCCATCATTCATCCTTTGGAAATAAAAAAATCAAAACTTTCTGTTTAATTTCAATGTTTTATTTTACTGTCAAACAAAATACAGAATAGCAGATATACATTGCCCTACTGAATTATTTGCACCCTTGGAAAAGTTAAGCAAAACAAAAAGGTAATAGAAAAAATGTCATTGTTATTTATTAGCTAAATCTTACATTCTAAATATGAGAAATCGCACCTTTTATTAGGGTACAATTGTTGAACAATAAACACATTCTTTAAATTAATATTATTCTTAAAAATTTATCTCAATTATTAACACCCGGGCAAATTCTAATGAAGTTTAAAAAATAAAGTAATAGAATTTTAGTAGTCACACCCATACCAAAAAGGTATGTGGATATATTGCCAAAAGAAAGCCAATACTTTCATCAAGACATAAACATCAGCAACTCACTTTATGGGAACTTTGGAACCAGGTTCTATGCAGGGATTACAACGTGTGATCAAAATGGCAGACTAGCGAAGTTGAGCCCCAATACCTTTGCTGATGCAAATTTTAAATACAGCAACATTTGATGTGAGACCTGACCCGACAAAGTGATTAAAGGCAAAATATGTAATTTTTCCCAATTAGTTTGCCCTAGAAGCATTTTACTATAATTCTTGTTCAAATGAAGAGGCAAGCTGTTTTGAGTCTTTCAGCAGCGAAATTTGCTAGTGTCTGTCCCTATGAATCACATACCCAAACAAGCACAAACCCTGCCATCAAAAACATGGAGACCCCATGCAGATAATGTCCTGACTGGTTACCCCAACACTTTTTCCCCCACAAAGCTGAGCTAAGTTGTGTCAATTCCCTGTTTGTCGAAAAGACAAAGTCCAAATAACTGTATTTCTAGGCTTTAAAGTTAGTGCATACTGCTTTTATGTTCTAATTGAACAAGACTATTAAATCTTGCTGGATTCATAGCATGGATACGCAGTTAGCCAGTTAATTTGTTGGCTAACAAACCTTCTAGGCTACTCATGATGCTCATTGTAGTGGATGTGATTGACCGAATTCACCAGTTAAAATGCATGTGAAAACACTAATATACAGCCCTGGAAAAAATTAAGAGACCGCTATGGAATTATCAGTTTCTCTGGTTTCTCTGGTTTGTCATTTAGAGTATTTATTTGTAGAAAATAACAACTGGTCAAAACAACCAAAAAAAGATACATTGTTTTCAGACCTCAAATAATGCAAATATAACAAATTCATATTCATTTTTCAAAAACAAAATACTAATGTTTTAACTTAGGAAGAGTTCAGAAATCAATATTTGGTGTAATAACCCTGATTTTTAATCACAGCTTTCATGCGTCTTGGCATGCCCTCCACCAGTCTGTCACATTGCTGTTGGGTGACTTTATACCACTCCTGGCACAAAAATTCAAGTAGCTCGACTTTGTTTGACAGCTTGTGACCATCCATCTTCCTTTTGATCAAATTCCAGAGGTTTTCAATGGGGTTCAGGTCTGAAGATTGGGCTGGCCATGACAGGGTCTTGATCTGGTGGTCCTCCATCCACACCTTGATTGACTTGGCTGTGTGGCATGGAGCATTGTCCTGCTGGAAAAACCAATTCTCAGAGTTGGGGAACATTGTCAGAGCAGAAGGAAGCAGGTGTTCTTCCAGGATAACCTTTTTCTTGGCTTGATTCGTGCATCCTTCACAAAGACAAATCTGCCTGATTCCCGACTTGCTGAAGCATCCCCAGGTCATCACCCATCCTCCACCAAATTTCACAGTGGGTGCGAGACACTGTGGCTTGTAGGCCTCTCCAGGTAGGCCTCTTCTTTGACTCATCAGAAAAGATGACCGTACTCCGTTCCTCTACGGTCCAATCCTTATGGTCTTTTGCAAACTTCAGCCTGGCTCTTCTTTGCTTCTCATTGATGAAGGGCTTTTTTCTAGCTTTGCATGACTTCAGCCCTGCCCCTAGGAGCCTGTTTCGAACAGTCCTCGCCATGCACTTAACCCCAGCTGCTGTTTGCCATTCTTTTTATAGGTCACTTGATGTCCTCCTACGGTTGTTGAGTGACATTCAAATGAGTTGACGGTCATCTCAGTCAGTGGACAGTCGTTTTCACCCTCTGCCAGTCTGTAGCTTTGTTGTCCCCAATGTCTGTTGCTTGACCTTGTTCTTATGAACCGCCGTCTTTGAAATTTTCAGGACGGAAGCAACCTGACGTTCACTGTATCCCTTTGCCAGTAAAGCCAGAATTGAACTCTTCTTGTCCTCACTTATTGCTTTTCTTTTCAACTCTTTTGTCATGCTGAATAGTTATTTTTTTATTCACATTACCTCTGAGGTACTACTTGCACTGTTTTTGCCATCCACCTGGTTCTATTGCAAGAGGATAGTTATGACCACAACAGTGGTTTTTATACTTTTCCTTGTTAAATTAGATTTGGTTCAGGTAATCCCCTAATCAATACCTCATTAAGTAAAATGAGGTGTGTCTGTGTTGGAATTTAACAGACACTGTAATGGAATGGCTGCCATAAATGTAGAGATGCTGATTCAAGACAAATTTGGAGTGGTCTCTTAATTTTTTCCAGAGCTATATATATTTAGCTAAATGTAAATGGTGTAGCATATTGGTGTAGCAACTTGGTGATGGTTTGATTTTATGCTTCTGTGTGTGATTATTGTGGGTTAGCATTTGACCAAGGTAATAAAACATGATATTTCAAATATTTTACATCTAATGTACAAAATTTATACAGTTGTGGTCAAAAGTTTGCATACCCTGGCAGAAATTGTGAAATTTTGGAATTGGTTTTGAAAATATGACTGATCATGCAAAAAAACTCTTTAATTTAAGGATAGTGATCATATGAAGCCATTTATTATCACATAGTTGTTTGACTCCTTTTTAAATCATAATGATAACAGAAATCACCCAAATAGCCCTGATCAATAGTTTACATACCATTGAATGTTTGGCCTTGTTACAGACACACAAGGTGACACACACAGATGAAAATTGCAAAAAAGGTGAAGTTCCCCACACCTGTAGCTTTTTAAATTGCTATTAGTGTCTGTGTATTAATACACAATGAGTTTGTTAGCTCTCACGTGGATGCACTGAGCAAGCTAGATACTGAGCCATGGGGAGCAGAAAATAATGGCCAAAAGACCTGTGTAACAAATTTATGAAGATGGAAAAGGATATTAAAAGATATCCATAGCCTTGCAAATGCCAGTCAGTACTGTTCAATCACTTAGTAAGAAGTGGAAAATTCTGGGATCTCTTGATACCAAGCCAAGGTCAGGTAGACCAAGAAAGATTTCAGCCAAAACTGCCAGAATAATTGTTTGGGATACAAAGAAAAACCCACAGGTAACCTCAGGAGAAATACAGGCTGCTCTGGAAAAAGACAGTGTGGTTGTTTCAAGGAGCACAATACGACGATACTTGAACAAAAATGAGCTGCATGGTCGAGTTGCCAGAAAGAAGCCTTTACTGCGCCAATGCCACAAAAAAGCCTGGTTATAATATGCCCGACAACACCTTGACACACCTTACGGCCTCTGGTAATTTGGAGTGAGGAGACCAAAATAAAGCTTTATGGTCACAACCATAAGCGCTATGTTTGGAGTGGGGTCAACAAGGCCTATAGTGAACAGAATACCACACCCACTGTGAAGCATCACTGATGTTTTAGGGGTGTGTGAGCTCTAAAGGCACGGGGAATCTTGTGAAAATTGATGGCAAGATGAATGCTGCATGTTATCAGAAAATACTGGCAGACAATTTGCATTCTTCTGCATGAAAACTGCACATGGGATGCTCTTGGACTTTCCAGCACGACAATGACCCTAAGCACAAGGCCAAGTTGACCCTCCAGTGGTTACAGCAGAAAAAGGTGAAGGTTCTGGAGTGGCCATCACAGTCTCCTCACCTTAATATCATCGAGCCACTCGGGGAGATCTCAAACGTGCGGTTCATGCAAGATGACCAAAGATTTTGCATGACTTGGAGGCATTTTGTCAGGATGAATGGGCAGCTATACCACCTGCAAGAATTCGAGGCCTCATAGACAGCTATTACAAAAGACTGCACACTGTCACTGATGCTAAAGGGGGCAATACACAGTATTAAGAACTAAGGGTGTGCAGACTTTTGTACAGGGGTCAGTTAATCTTTTTCTTTGTTGCCATATTTTGTTTTATGATTGTGCCATTCTGCTATGACCTATGGTTGAATGTGGATACCATAAGAAATAATAGACGTGTTTTGCCTGCTCACTCATGTTTTCTTTACAAATGGTACATATATTACCAATTCTCCAAGGGTATACAAACTTTTGAGCACAACTGAAGGAGACAGGATACAGGTGCAGGGAGATTGGAGGACTTTTAAATAAAAATTAAACAAAAAAAATAACACAAGACATGAACAGAACAACATTATAAAAGGAATAGAATCCATAGCAAAGCTCAGGACAACACATTGACTGTACTCATCGATGAGAGCACTCTTTGCACAATGTCTTGTTTGGCTGTCTACCTTAGAACATCTATCCACTGGACAATGCAGCAGGAGTCACTATTGTGTTGCTCAACTGCCTTCTGATGTATGGCCTTAATGATACCTTCTTTAAAGAGTACCTAATTGAGTGCCTAGTTGGATTCCATCCAGAGTTCTTCGGTGTTAGGCAGAAAGACAGGTGCACATAGAAGATTTCCAGATCTGATTGGCAGGCATTGGCAAAATCATCGGCTGGAGTTGTACTGTCTTTATAATCAGTCACCTAAGAACCTGCAGGAGCTTCACAGTAATGTTTCAGAATTAGATGTTCTCTTGAAAAGTATTGATTGGGTCTTGGGGGTAAGGTGAGTGGCATTGTCATATAGAACTGTTAAAGCAGTCTGGTCGATGCATGGTGCACTTTATCATAATTTCTTAGCTGCCAGGGAAGATCAAACACTGAATTTTAACTGAAAGATCTATGAATGAGGGCCTTGCATCCTTAACCAAGCAGTGGTGGGAGGGTCAGACCAGGTGGGTGGTGAGTTGAAGGGGGTTAGGGTGGAACTAGCGGTGGAACTGGATTTTGACCCATTTTTGATTAATTCCAATTAGTCAATGAATTAATGTAACCAATGAATTGAATATATAAAGAGAGCATTACAATTTCAGTATAAGTGTCAAAGCATAAAGTACTCTGGAGATTTGAGGTGTTTGCAAGAGCAGAGAAGCATGCAGAGTTCAGGAAAAAATGCAAGAGCCTTTCCCAAACCTTCACTCTGGTTATATCCTAAAACTCAAGTAGTGGGGGTTGGTTAACTGACCTAAGGAATACAAAACCAGTCCTGTAGAATAGATTTATCAATCAGTGACACCTTCCGATCTGTTTCCTGGGGCTCTTCCTATGACACAGGGGTGTTATCTCAAGGATTAAGTAAGCAAAGCAATTAAAAGCAACCCTTTTGTCCCTGCATTCCCACTTTACAGAAACATCTGTTACCCATAAACATTCCAATGACAGCCTACTAAGACAGAATTACAAGAACATAGATACATTTCTATACTGACGAAGAAAGAATAATTTAACTGATAACTAAATTGTAGACTTTACATTTTTCGGTTCCTTCACTAGGTGGGAGGGACTTGTACCTGAGGGATGGGGGAGGGAAGTATCTTCAGTTTTATGTTCTTGTTGTCTTCGTGTTATTATTCTTTTTCCAACTTTTTAACATTTTAACATTTTAACTTTTTAACATTTTATTTTATTAGCTTTTTAGTGTTTGTATTCCAAAACTTTGGTAGGAGCTAAAAGCAGGCAGAGATCATGAAAGGCAAAAATAAACAATTTATCTTTTGAGGTGCACCCTGATTTACTGTGGTTGTCTGAACCATTCTGGCAATGTCTTATTGAGATATGTTCTTGTATTATCCAGACAGGTTATATCAAAGGATATACAGAAAGTTGGGAAACAGCTTGAAAGCTGAATTTGGGGATTGAACCACGGTCTCCGGTAGGGAACAGTGTATGTGCATTGACCCATAGGTGTGTTTCCACTAGACAGACAGATGGACGGACGGTCGGTATACTGTACAGCCTTTTGACCACGATAGTGAAAGTAACGTGTGTTTACAAGAAAGCCTTTTGACCACGATAGTGAAAGTAACGTGTGTTTACAAGAAAGCCTTTTGACCACGATAGTGAAAGTAACGTGTGTTTACAAGAAAGCCTTTTGACCACGATAGTGAAAGTAATGTGTGTTTACAAGAAAGCCTGAAACATCACATTGTACCATGTCTTCAGCTTCAGCACTGGGATCAGTTGAGGGGAAACTAACAGCAGGAGTGAAAAAATGTTGAGCCAGACAAAGAGCATTTTGTTTGAACACTACAGTATTTATTAGGTACTCTGCTCAGGGCCTCTGAGCAAATGAGAAAATAAACCTAGCTCTTGTAGTTTGAAAATGAACATAACTAAACACTATAAACAACTTAAATACTGGTTCTACCACTATCATTCAGTCCATTCCACCCAGTAGCTCCACGCCTTGTCTTGGCTGTTGAAGGGAGCAAAAATTTGACATCGCCTGTGTCTTTTAGGAGTATTTTTTTCCGTTTCCATGTAGCACTGTGACCTTCCCACCTGATGAGCTGCACCTGTGCTTCTTATTAAGATATAGGGCATGGCGGGTGCTGGCTCTCTCTGGGTCCTATGCCTCCCTGGTACCTGTTTGCTTGGGTTTACTTTCTGGCACTATAACTTAAGATAACACTGTTAGCCATATGACACACGTTGTGTTGACAATGTCACCCAATAAAATTGACCATATAGACCAATCCAATGCAACACGGGGAGTTCAGTAATGATAAAAGGTCCAGTGTATAATTGCAAATGCCCAAATCAAGCTCATATTGATTATTGATGTTTTAAATCTCCTTTCTCATTGTCTCCTCCTCTACACATACAAAAATTGACAGTGCTGCGAATAGGCTACTTATTTCAAACAGATTCAAAATCTGTTGTTAGCATACTTCTCTTTAATTTAAACTGATTGTACTTTTTCATCACTATGTCAAGCTACGTTGTCAGATTGTCCTCCCTTCCCAAGATTTTCCTCACTTATTGGGGCTGTGTCTGAATATATTACTAATGATCAAATACTTGCTCTGTCCTTGTCTTCGCAATTCCTATCGGCGCTCATTGGAGGAGGATGGCCAAGAGAGAGACATCCGGTCCTTTCCTCTAAGCCCTTTTAAGAGAATTTGAGGAAACAAGGATGGAGGAAGCAAGCATTTGTTTTCTGACCCAGCCTGGACTCCATCATGTTTGTCTTGCCAGGTTGTGGATACATCATTTATATGTCTCTTCTTTCTGAGAGAGCCTAACAAAGTTGCTACCATACATTGCAGCCAATGTAATGATGGTCATCAATCCACTTAGCATCTAGAGCCAGGCTATCATTTATCTCTTGGCTTGGGCCCTGGGAGCAGCCTGGTCTGCTCACAATAATCTGCAATCACTAAAAGTCCTCTGCTGCGACTGGTGACCTATCCATATCCAGAGTCGCAGTCCGCAGATAAATAATATGACTTTACACATTACCCTTTTTTGTAAAACATGGGGCTTTCTATCATGCCGACAGAGAGATGTAGGCTTTTGCTGAAAGCTTTTTCCAAGTTGTGTTCTGGTAATGATATGATAACAATTAAAGGAACACTTGTTGTACTGCTGTGGAAACAAATGTTGTACAAGGCTATACAGCTAAAGAGGATCTTAGGATCTGTAAGCCAGTGTTTGTCCCATTACTTCTACTGCTGAGACATTTGTTACTTTTTGCCACTTGAAATGTGACTAATACATATCCTGTTCCTACTATTACCAATATTTCTAGCTGTCGGTCCTGCAGACACGTATCATTAGGATAACTGCTGTTATTATTTCTGAATACGGACATATATATAGTTCCTTAAATGTTAAGGTCTGGAGTTATTTTGTATGTCACTCTCAATGATCAGATCTCTATTTAAATTGGGTTTGCGAATATTGAAGCTGATTGAAGCAACAATTTTACCAACACCATGTACAAGGCAATTTTTCTTTATCAAACAAACACTATATGTTTATGTGCACCATTAAATATTATGCTGGTTATGCTGATGTGCTCGATTGTCTATTTTATTTATTATCTCTTCAAGGCATTTCCAGACTGTATCTGCAATTTGGCTATTAATATTGTTTACCTATTTAGATTTCCCTGTAGTGCTATTAACCCACTGAAGCATGCTGGAGTCGATCAGTTTGCAAAGTTTAAACTGCAAGGATGCTCTGCAACCAGATATTAAAGTGACACAAGGGAAATGAATACACGAGGACACCAAAATTAGTCTAAACATTTCGTGAAAATCAGTTTATACTGTCTATTAGAAAGCAAATGAACTCAAATTGATGCTGCTGTCACTGCGAGTCATCGTTTCAATCAGGATAAAATAATAATGTTGGAATGAGAGACAAAATTACAGCTTGCAATTCCAGAGTAAACAACATTGAAGCATAATATGACTTCATCAGGTACTAAAACCATGTAACATAATGAAATGTAAATGGACAATTTGACAGGTCTTTATACATTACAGCGTTGGGTTGTCATCGGAATTTTATTGCCAGATTGCGATTGGAGTTAATTGCCACACAACCAATTTAAATAATATTTGCCTGTATTATTTGCAAAGTATGACATTTATTTTAAACAATTGCTTCTACTACTGTAACTGGCAACCCAAGACCACATCTGCATGCCCCATGCTATCAATGTAGGCTATTTAAATATGTTGAATCAGACATACCAACAAACAGCACATTTAAGTAAATGTCCCAGTTCACATAATATTTTTATAAAGATATACTTTCCAACATTGGTGCTTTTTTTTGGATAGAGACAAGGAAAGATGGAAATGAGACTAATTTATATTTTGTTGAAAGAGGATTGTGCATGATTTGAATTCATGCTGCAGCTGTACATGTACTTCTGAGGCAGCAACTTAGAATACTGGACTGCCCTAGGACAGAGAATGTTAATTCTCAATAGTTCCAAATTTTTACCTTTCAGGGAGACAAACAGTACTTTAATATGTTGTATTTAATTCAACTCGCTGTAATTAAACCGAAATGAGTGTGAAAGACAGTCCTGCATGATAGCCTTTAGCCTACTATTCTGGAAATGGAATTTAATTTGCTTATTTGCTACATTACTTACTGGGTTATAGTTAAATGCATAGCCTGTAGTATGAATTAAAATAATACTGTATTATGTCCACCTTATTTTTGAATGCTTTTGAATCACGGAGCCCAATGTTGAAACAATCTATAAAACCTAATCTGCGCTCATGCATTATCAGAATTCATTCATGTCAAACTGTCTCCACATACAATTGGATGGATAAATTCAACCGAAAAAATTCCAACCTATCCACCATACAGAATGCACTGCAACTGTTCAAAATGTATGTAGCCTACATTCGGTATATCAAAACATAAAGCTCTAGTTGTGATCAAAGGTAAGGACACATCAATGTGTCCAATGTGGATGGTTATGCTGACTTTTAATTTGAGTGTACTTAATCTGTGTTAAAATTTTAGATAAGGGTCTAGGCTACACTAATATATTTTTGGTCTCTATCTTTTATAGCACAGGTATCATCAATAAGATAATAAAACATCACATGCTATAATCATGTGTGTAGGAGAGAGAACTCATTACTATTTCTAACATAAGTCTCATACAATTTCACATAGCTCCACATTAACTCAGATATTCCAATAATATTTACCACAGAAATTACTTAACTAATGAACTACTCCTATCGGTTAGTGAGATCAATAAAACCTATAGGGGATTTAAAACAGTTGAAATACAGATTAGTGCCTTGGAGGATATGAAGCCATTTATTATCACGTCTGTGTATAAATAGTCAATGAGTTTGTCAGCTCTCACGTGGATGCACTAAGCAGGCTTCAACTTCTGTCACACTGTAATTTGGAGTGACAAGATCAAAATAGAGCTTTATGGTCACAACCATAAGCGCTACAGTGAGGGAAAAAAGTATTGGATCCCCTGCTGATTTTGTGATTTGCCCACTGACAAAGAAATTATCAGTTTATAATTTTAATGGTAGGTTAATTTGAACAGTGAGAGACAGAATAACAACAACAAAAAAATCCAGAAAATGCATGTCAAAAATGTTATAAATTGATTTGCATTTTAATGAGTGAAATAAGTATTCGACCCCTCTGCAAAACATGACTTTGTACTTGGTGGCAAAACCCTTGTTGGCAATCACAGAGGTCAGATGTTTCTTGTAGTTGGCCACCAGGTTTGCACACATCTCAGGAGGGATTTTGTCCCAGTCCTCTTTGCAGATCTTTTTCAAGTCATTAAGGTTTCGAGGCTGACGTTTGGCAACTCGAACCTTCAGCTCCCTCCACAGATTTTCTATGGGATTAAGGTCTGGAGACTGGCTAGGCCACTCCAGGACCTTAATGTGCTTCTTCTTGAGCCAGTCCTTTGTTGCCTTGGCTGTGTGTTTTGGGTCATTGTCATGCTGGGATACCCATCCACAACCCATTTTCAATGCCCTGACTGAGAGAAAGAGGTTCTCACCCAAGATTTGACGGTACATGGCCCTGTTCATCGTCCCTTTGATGCGGTGAAGTTGTCCTGTCCCCTTAGCAGAAAAACACCCCCAAAGCATAATGTTTCCACCTCCATGTTTGACGGTGGGGATGGTGTTCTTGGGGTCATAGGCAGCATTCCTCCTCCAAACACGGCGAGTTGAGTTGATGCCAAAGAGCTCGATTTTGGTCTCATCTGACCACAACACTTTCACC
>JACXGI010004540.1:13058-45230 GCA_016801175.1 Esox masquinongy | reverse complement strand
TACTGGACCCCATTTCTACATTTGTTTGAATGGATTGGGTTCTTTTACAAAATGAGTTAAAATATATTACCCAGATATTTTCTGACTACCAATAACTTGTCGTGTTTGCACATAAGGCTATCCTCACCGGTGACATTTTCGAAAAAATGTTAATCAAGGGGCGGGGGGGACGATGCAAAGCACTGGCGTAACTATGGAGGGTGCAGGAGGTGCGGTTGCACCTGGGCTCGCGGTGGGAGGGGGGCCCGAGGTGGGAAGGGGGCCCGAGCTGGCCACAATCAGAAAATGATTTGTAATTTCTATGTTACCTCGGGGTGTTTCTATTGAGTTATCACAATCAGACGACGAATGGTAGCGTGATCTACAACAAGATCAGCTTCACGTGTGTGTGTGTGTGTGGGGGGGGGGCTGTTAGGTTCATCTTGCACCCGGGCCTGGCGTCACCACGCTACGAGAGTGATGCAAAGTCAAAAAATGCAGTTGAGGGAGATAATTACATGTGCTTTGCCGTGACAATAGAAATAAAAAAACATAAAATCTTTGGTCCACCCTGTAAAATAACTATTTCAGTCAGAAAAACAATTTTCATTGTGTTAAAATAAATTCCCAAAAAGAAAGTATGGTTCTTCCATTTCAGGCTCTGACAGGAAACGTCATATCCATATCGGTATTAGCACAAACCCTGACAGATTTAAACATTTAAAATCATAACATTAATAACACTACATATCCAATCTGCATGGTGCACAAAGGGCTCAGTTTGTGGGACTAACACAAAGTAAAAGACTGTAGATACACACATTGGTAAACAACGTTTAAAAAGCCACAACCGGTGTAAATGGAGTCCATACTGCAAGTAAATCTGAATAATTGTATACTACTCCTAACCTAAACATATTTGAAAGTAATAGGTCCAATAAACCAGGGTAAGAAATTTGTTTTTCTCTTTGTCTAGCCCTGTAGAATAATTCTTTAGCATTTTCTACAACTTTTATTGACAGTAGGCCCAGCCTATCGGCTAACAGCCTAATGGCTTTTGCAAGGAGTGATTTTTTGACGGTACAATTGATATTGTCTAAAACTAAAATGTGTCAGGTTTGTCAGAACTTCCTATTCCTATATTGAGTTCATCTTGCAATTTCTTGTTTTCTCTCTCATTATTTCTTTATTCTTCTGTGTTTTTAGTTGGGCTATGTGTAAACAGGACGTTTCTGAGATGGAACTCCATTAGGGCCAAATGCTATAGATTCATTAGAAACTGGAACAAAAATAGTAAGGTATGCTTAGGCCCAAAAGTAAATTCAAACCAAACTGGAAAAATAAATAAAACAATAAGCCGGAAATTGGAGTGTCCAATGTACCACTACATTAGACTGGAAAGAGGTGGTGGTGGTGGGGGCGGGCATTAAGCCCCATCTGACATTTGGCATTGCTTGTTGCACTCTCGACAACCTACATTGTTCTCTTGCATTATCTTAATAGTCTAACTACTAGATATGTTGAACACACGGCAAATAAGGAATAGGCCATTTGCCTGTTGCCCTGCAAGACTTTAGTTTCTTTTTCATATTTAAATAAAAACCTTGAATAATTTGTGTGCTGGGAATTAAGACTGCATTACCAAATGGAGATGATGCTAAAAAAAAACCTAAACAGCACATATAAATGCACAGACACACAAAGACAAACGCACTCCCTTACATAGATGTTTGTTCAATCAATGCACACACTCCTGCTGAGACAGGATAAAGTTACACGTCAAGGACAGCAAAAAGCTGCGATGCTTATTAAGCTCATGGTCGTAAAAGTACATAATGGATCGTAGTTCAAATGATCGATTAGCGGCAACTGGTGATCAACAACACACACACACACACTCTCACAAACACACACCTCCAATAACATACGGGCATACTTGAGGGTGGGTCTAGCTTAACACTAGTATGCCTGAGATGGTTAACACTTTCACCCACAAAAAGTAAAAACTGAACTAAACAAGGAGGTAAAGATTTCTCAGGCATCGAGCGACACTGTTCTAAAAAAAAAACAATTACAATAAAAGGAAGGGAAAGAAAAAGGGGAAAATGACAAGCCATGTACTCCAGAATGGAGTGCAGACAAAACACATGCTGTGAACTATTCCCCGTAGTTAACCTCAAGTTAGAACAATGCCATTTGGGCTGTATTTCAGGTTCTGAGGATGCAAAAATTCTTTGGGGGAGGTTTTGGAGACTTAAAAGGAGAGAGGTGGAGGGTAAGTAGCTATTCATGGAGGCAGAAAGGAGGGAGGGAGGAATGAGGGTTAAGAGTCAATCCTGAAGTCCCTAAACATGGTCTTATCCTGGAGAGGAATAAAACTATTGCAGTTTTCTCTGGGCTGGCTCCACCTGGTGGCGGGAAGATGGTAGCACTGGTGGGTGGGGGGGTGTTTGTTACCTCTTTTCCTTCAGCAAAGCCCGGAAATTATGAAGCTGGTGGATGCTTGTAGAGAGCCTAATGGTCATTTGAAAGAGAGGCAGACAGAGAGATAGAGAGAGAGTGCAAGAGAGAGAGTGACAAAACCCAAGAGAGAAAGAAGGACAAGATTAACAGCCTTGCTAGCACAACTTGAATCCCTGTTTAGTTACACTAGCTGTCTTCTTTAGGCACCAAATGGAAGAAAATGAATAACCTGAATGTAACCAGGAAAAAATTAATTGCCACTATAAAACGTTTTCCATTGTGTGCCTTAAAGAACACCCCCCCAGTTTTCAAGGCAGTGGTACAAACAACAAATATTGAAAAGTGTGTTTTAACCTCCCAAAGCCGTTCAGCAAGGCAACTATCTCCTGACGTGTTAGCTGAAAGCCCTTTGAAGGGCTGTGTTCTGGAAGGTTCTTGATCTCTTTCTCAGAGAAGAGGATCTTCAAAGCCGTGCCCAGCCCTTGTGTCTGCAATGGGGTAAAATCGGGGAATTGGTGAGCGATTAGTAAATTAACACATTATCCGCATTTCTCAATCCTGGTCTTGAAAAATTTTGATTCAACCAGTCAACTCTTTATCAAGTCTTTGATAAGCTGAATCAGGTCTGTTATTGTTAGGTCAGAAACAAAAAGATTAGGAATAGGATTGTGGAACACTGACCTGAAGGTCAAACATTGTAGCTAAAAACAACATGGAAGCATATTCCAAACGTGTGCAGCTACTTTATCTCATGTTGAATGCATTTCATAACCAGACACTTCTGGGAAACATTGGCTTTGCATTACTGTGTCATTTTCCACATTATCATATTTCATTTGTCAAGTTTCATTTGTCCAATAAACAGGATACACAAGGTACTGACGATTCAACGATCTCCACTCAAAATTAACTGCTTTTGTTTTCTGTCCTTGGGGTAATGTAGCTGGATAATTGGGACAATGTTATATGCTGGGATCAGTTTTAAATCAGAGAAATATCGTTCCTGTTAAAGCTTGCCTATTAAACTGTGATGAGCTTCCCCTTGGGAGTCATTTGTAGCACCAGAAAAGAAACCTAGCCCAGTTTATAACCCAGTCTTTAACCTCTTTGTCTATTTGTATGAAGACAAGTAGACAAAGAACTGACAAACTCAAACAGGCAGAAGAAACAGTGTGTCCCCAAGTCAATCTTTTAGCCCAGCTGTACAGAATCCTTTATGTAGGCCTATGCTACCGTTCAAAAGTTTGGGGTCACTTAAAAATGGCCTTGTTTTCCATGAAAACATACATGAAACAAGTTTGAATAGAAAATATAGCAAAATGGATAGGAAATATAGTAATTGACAAGGTTAGAAATGATTTTTAATTGAAATAATAATTGTGTCCTTCAAACTTTTCATTCATCAAAGATTCCTCCATTTGCTGCAATTACAGCCTTGCAAACCTTTAGTATTCTAACTGTCCATTGGTTGAGGTAATCTGAAAAGATTTCACCACATGCATCCTGAAGCACCTCCCACAAGTTGCATTGGCATGATGGGCACTTTTTATGTACCATACAGTCAAGCTGCTCCCACAACAGCTCAGTAGTGTACAGATCTGGTGACTATGCTGGCCACTCCATTATAGACTATAATACCAGCTGACTGCTTCTTCCCTAAATAGTTCTTGCATACAGTAGTTTGGAGCTGTGCTTTGGGTCATTGTCCTGTTGTAGGAGGAAATTGGCTCCAATCAAGCACCATCCACAGGGTATGGCATGGCATTGCAAAACAGAGTGACAGCCTTCCTTGTTCAAGATCCCTTTTACCCTGTACAAATCTCCCACTTTACCACCCAGACCATCACTTAGCCTCCACCATGCTTGACAGATAGCGTCAAGCACCTTTTCTGCATCTTTTCATTTGGTCTGCATCTCACAAATGTTCTTATTTACCATCTGAACACCACAAACTTAAATGTGTCCATAAAACCTTTCCAATCTTCCTCAGTCTATTGCCTGTGTTATTTGCCCATCTTAATCTTTTCTTTTTATTGGCCAGTCTGAGATATGTTTTTTTCTTTGTAACTCTGCCTAGAAGGCCAACATCTCGGAGTCGCCTCTTCACTGTTGACGTTGAGACTGGTGTTGCAGGTACTATTTAATGAAGCTGCCAGCTGAGGACCTGTGAGGCATCTGTTTCTCAGACTAGACACTCTAATGTATTTGTCATCTTGCTCAGTTGTGCACTCAGGGCCTCCCACTCCTCATTCAATTCTGGTTAGAGCCAGTTCACACTGTCCTGTCAAGGGAGTAACACCTAGCGTTGTACAAGATCTTGAGTTTCTTGGCAATTTCTCGCTTGGACTAGCCTTAATTTCTTAGAACAAGCATAGACTGACGAGTTTCAGAAGAAAGTTATTTTTTTCTGGCCATTTTAAGCCTGTAATCAAACCTCCAACTGCTGATGCTCTAGATACTCAACTGGTCTAAAGGCCTGTTTTATTGCTTCTTTAATCGGCACTACAGTTTTCAGCTGTGCTAACATAATTGCAAACACAGGACTGATGGTTGCTGATAATGGGCCTCTGTACGCCTATGTAGATATTCAAAAAATGTGCTTTTCTTTTGAAAACAAAGACATTTTGAAGTGACCCAAAACCTTTGAAAAGTAGTGGATGCTTCCCATTGTTCCCTTTAGAATGGTAACATTTAAATGAACCATTATTGACAGTAAACCCAACAGAACTGCATTTCCACTCATTGCATACTAGTAGTGCAAAGCATGGCGCTAAAAACAGCAGCGGATCAGCAGGACCAGAGCAGAATGGCATACCTGTAGCTTCCCCCACAGGCGACATTTACTGCAGCCCACACAGTCCATGATCCGGGAGATGTTTTTAAAATGGAGCCGGAATTCCTCCTGGGAAAACGGAGAGGGAGAAAAAATAGAACGCTTGAGACAGTCAGTCAGTCACTGGTAACATACACACTAGCTCTCACAGTCTGTTGTCCATTATCATCAGCGGCATTCAGCTGTTATCGCTTCACACCAACCTACATATGTGGGCTGTCCCATGTATTCATCACGTTCAGTTCACTCTACACATTAACGCAGTAATACATAAATCTCTAATATGCCTCTTGACGGTGTTGTCCGAATACTGGCTCATTTTGATAGCTGCTTCTAAAGTGAGGTAGCCCAAATAGACGGCTGCTCTACACCGTTCAAATCCTACTGATACAAAGCTGAGCCACGGACCAAACCACTGAGATATGGATGAAACTGATTTAAGTACTGATGGTGTGTTCGTTACTAGGTTGGGTCAATTCCATTTTAATTTCAGGCAATTCAGAAATTGCACTGAAATTCCATTTCTCTTTGCTTTGCAATGAGGGGGAAAAAATATAATTTTATTGTACATTCTGAATGGACTGGAATTGAAATGGATCTCAACACTGGTTAGCTAGAATGTTGCCTGATGCAAATAAAGTGACATTAAAGTGAAATGTTCGGATTTACCTTTAAAGTTTTCGCTTCCATCTTCTGCCCGGCGAACATGGACTTCTCATCAAAATGCATTGGGAAAGCTCTGAAAGACGAGAACAGATGGTTATTTTGAAGTCAAAACAGGCTGCTTCAGGTCATTTCCATGTGACAATGTCAGAAAGGGAATCTGAGAAAGAGTAACTACCTAAGTGCCGCTTGCCATAGTAGTGTGAGATGCCTGACATCCATTGCAGGTCAGCAGAGCAAAATGGATGACTCTTGGTCCAGCAATTTATCATGTTTAAAAATGTTTTATAACTAGTTGAACTGTAATGCACACATCAACCTGTGTTCTAATAATAAGTACATACTATATCCATGGTAGATAAATGTTGTATACATTTATCATTCCCAGGGATGCAATGGTACACGGTATGTTACCGAACCGTTCGGTACGCCTCCTATAGTTCAATACGCACACGCCAACCGCAGAGTTACGATAAGCCGGTCATTTTCCTATAATTTCCAAAACATGCTTATTGCGCTGCAGACTACAAGCACGCTGTAGATTCAGATCCACAGAACCAGACGTGCAGCTTGTGAACAGGTAAGGCAGGCAACTCCAGGTCTTTAGTGGGCTCCTGAGGGCTGACAAACTTTACTCCACAGCAATGTCTCGAAATGTGGCAATTGCAGTGACTGCTACTCCCCGCCCCCTTAAACAACCAATGGACGATTTGCAATGACATCTCAGTAGGAAACCTCCCTACAGGCTCCTTATGAAGAGAGGGGAAACTAAAAACAAATATGCTCTCAACTCTAACGTGCCAATGGCGAGAGCTAGCGAGACAGAGAGAAGCAAATTTGAAGAGGCACCGCCATCTCTCAAATCCGCTGTCTGGGAACATTTTGAATTCAGTGTTCAATACAATGACAAGGGTAAGAAGACCATTAACAAAATAGTCTGCAAGCATCGCTTTGCCACTGTCGGAGTGGAAACACTTCTAACATAATCACGTCATTCATACCGAAACTGTACCGTTGCCATGACACACAAACCGCGATACGTACCGAAACATGGGCCCACTGTACTGTTGCATTCTTCATCATTACATAGTAAATACTTCCCACTTTTCATCCAGTCAACAGCAGAGGAATGCTGAATTTGCCATTTGGTCTACGTAAGTTACTTTCCAGGTTTTCATTGCTAGATGGAGAAAGCAGGGGCTGTCTTGGTGGAATACATTTATTTACAAAGCACTAGTTTATGGGGATAAATGTAGCCTACAATCCAAAAGTATTTAAAAAAAACATTGAAGTTCGGTGGCTTTTGAAATGCCTGTGTCAGAATGCTTCAAATCAAAATGATTCTCATCAAGCAAAACTGAATAATTAACTTATGAAAACATCAGGTAATTTTGGAAAAACGGTCTGGAGCCAGTGTGCGATAATGGATAGAAACGTGGCTATAGTCTGTTAGACAAACCTGGGAATTATTTTGCTCTTCACTGGCCTACTAAACAAGCATATTAGTGAGAGACAGAGGATCAATAAATCACTTTTTTTACTCGGATGTTTGTGTTATAAAACAGCTAATTGTTGTAAAGGCTTTCAATGTAGTTGTCAATAAACAGCAGGCAGCCGCCTCCCAAAGCGTTTCAAAAATAATTGGAGAAAAAAAAAAAAACCTCTTTGGATCAGTCAATGCCATTAGAATGTTTTTTGGGAAATCCTAATATTCAAATTGTACAGTCTGTCTCCACTTTCCTCATTGGTGTATCAGGATGTTTGTTTTATGGACCTCAGCAAGTCAGTCTCAGAATACCCCGTAATTTTGATCATTTCTGTGATAGGCTATTAAAAAGCACTGTCACGCTGCAGACTACGAACACGTATTAGAATGTGGCCTGCAGCTCTTTGAGCTAAAGTCATTCTCCTCAGGCTCAATAAAGCATAGATTTTCTTTTCTCACTCACTTTGTGTCATTGAAGAACTGCAAGAGCAGCTCCTTGGTGGTACGGTCCTCCTGGTGGTCTCCCGTGTACAGATTGACGAAGGCGCGCTCAAAGTAGGGCGCTACCTTGGAGAGGGCGCGCAGCTCGATCAGGTAGAGGAAGTACAGGTTCTTGAGGCGCCGTGTGCCCTCGCCTTTGGTCTCGGCCGGGTCGAAGCGTTGGCGGAACTCCTGCACGTTGGGGCCCCACAGGGATTTGCCCCAGCCCTCTGGGGAGGAGGGAAGGGGACAGGGAAACAACCTTTTCACATTTTGGTTGAGAAAACCGTGAGGAAACTGGATCACTTGTGTTTCAGGTCTAGCAAAAAAACTTAACAGAAAAAAACAAGTCAAAATAACATATGGCTATTACCTCATGGGTACTTAGTCTTAATAAAATAATAGTATGCCATTTAAGGCAGTTTTATAAAATGCATTTTTCTTATGGGTGTCCGAAGAAATCAAACACACATGGCCCTTAAGGCTCAGCTAGAGGACCACCCAGAGATTTTGTTTTCATCCAGATATTTTGCCACTCAGTTCTAAGAATTCTGACACTAACACATTACGCTGGCGGCCCTGTCTACTTCTATGGGGAGGAAGTAAACAACAGGAAACAGGAAGTGGCAGTGGTGGATCTTACCATCCAGCAGATACTCTGCACACAGGTGGATGTTAATGCTGCTGTGCAGACCAGAGATGAGCCGGTAGAACACCCTTTTCTCCAGACACAGACCTAAAGGTGAAGAGGAAGAGGACAGAGAGAGATAACAGAGAGAGGACAGAGACGGACAAAAGAGATTCATCAAGAGAGGCAGAGAGAGGGAAAGGGAAATGAAAAGAGATAGAAAAACAGAAAGAGTGAGAATGAGAAAAGGAACATGGAGGGGGGAGGATGGGAGGAGAGGAGGAAACCATGGGAGAGGTTGAACAAAAGAGGAGGGAAAAAGAGCTCAGCAAAATTGCAAAGTAAACAAACAAACAAAAAAAAAGAAATGGCAATGAGATACAATCAGGTGAAGAGATAACATGCCATGCTGTCACTGTGTGCGTCGTTCCAGTTCACTGGCCCCAGTCTCCCTCTTCAACAATGGCTTATTTCATAGCCTTCTCTAGAGCCAACGAATGGAACCGTGTATGGAGTCTTTGTAGTCCAACCCCGAGAGGCCTCCACCACTTAAATCTGTACCAAACACTCCAAAGGGAAAGCCTGCACTACTTTCCCTATTTGAGATGCCAATGCCCATGAGGAGAGAAAACTAAAGGGAGAGTATCTTGGGGTATTTTGTCCGATTATAAGTAGACTTTTCAGAGTTGTGCGGTTTATGGTTACTTTCAAGGGTGCTGGTAAAGACTGAAGTGATTCAGTCACAGATGAAAGGACAAAAGTGGTGCAAGTGTCAAAAGGTAGTCGAATTCGTCATCATTCTGGTTTCATTTGTTTTTGTATCATCATTCTGGTTTCATTTGTCTCAGTCCGTGGTACCAATAAGGGGAAATACAATCAATGCTGGGTTAGGGCTTAAAGGGATAGTTCGTCCTAGATTCATTTTTGGGTGAAATAACACTTTCCTTGAGTTGTTCTTGAATGGAGTCATTTTTCACAAGTCATTATTCAACTCTGTCCCAGCCTGGAATTAGCATTATTAGCATCATCCAAATTCATGAATTGAAACTGTACGTCCCGAGCAGCACAAGCTGCATTGGAAGCGAAAATACAGCTCCGGAAAAACATTAAGAGACCACAGCACCTTTTTCTTTCCTTTCCAAAAAAGTTGAAAGGGAAAGTTGAGTGAGGAACAGAAGCGTTCAATTTGCAGTGGTCTGTTAATTTTAACCCTTCTGTTCCTTACTCAAAAACTTCCTTTTCGACTTTTTTGGAAAAGAAAGAAAAAGGTGCAGTGATCTCTTAATTCTTTCCGGAGCTGTATACCCCAAAACACTTCTAACAAAGACTGGTGGTGTTGTTTACCTCAAAGAACCTGTCAATGTTGTATTCCTCAAAATAATGTTTTCATTGTCGCTATATAAATCATATTCAACTGAACTGATACTTCCAAAGTTTACCGGTCAGTGCTGTTCACAATGCTATCAATCCGCATTTTTTACATAACTTTATGAACAACTGTTAACAACCTGGAACAACTTCTTAGCATTTGCTAGCTACCGATGACATAATTGCCGAATAACAGAGGTTGTGTGTGGTGGCTACAGAAAATAGTTTGAAAAGTGCCAGTTTGAAGTTACCAAATTCTGCCAGCTGTTTTATCAGGATCCAGTCAAAAAAAATTGATGCTAGTGCAACAGATTGCTAAATTTAGTGTGTTTAGTTTGTTTTAAAAAAGTTTTTCCACTTGCAATCCAGCTTTTGTTGCTCACGCAGTTTCAATTCATGAATTTGGACAAAACAAATAATGCTAATTTGAGACTGGGACAGAGGTGAATAATGGCCTGTCGTGAAAAATGACTCCATGGGCCTTCAAGAACAGCACAAGCTAAGTGTTATTTCACCCAAATATGAATCTAGGTCAAACTCACGCTTTAACAACACAGATGTACAAGGTGCACCAACCAGCTGCTGCATTCCAAACTTGTATTTTACCCACCTCATCAATAGTTTAAAATGCATTTTTTTGATAATCTCTTGCAGTTCTGTTCCACCATTTAAATTTGGTCAGGCGAGTTTGGAAACATGAACTGGATTTTAAATGAATGACAGGAATCTGCCAAGAAATAAAATTTTCTACAACAAGTGAAAAAGTAGTTACCTTCCAGCCAGTTGTAGAAGCCTTCGCCTGCAAGGATCCCCAAAAAATATTGTGTGAGTTTGTATTTATTAAAGATTATTAACTGTAAATAGATTAATTAAAAACAGATTAATATAAACTCACCATCATCATCTCCTCCTACAGGAATGGCAAAAGACAAGAGAGAACAAAGGCATGTTACAAAATGGCTTTTAATAGCGCACGCACACACGCGCATGGAGACACACACACGCGCACACATGCAACACACACACGAGCACGCACACACTCGCACACGTCAAGTCACAAAATGAGAAACATGAAGGAAACAAAATGCTATCATGATGAGAATCTACAACCAGCAGGAATGCTAGAGGGCATGATCAAATTACACTATACTTAAACATATCTAGGCTGGGGCCATTTATTATTCAATAACCACTTAAGAGTTGGAATTATCAACAACAACCATTACTATGAAGGATGCATCGATTCGATACTGGCATCAGATATTTTCCGATACTGGCCAAAAATACAGGATCGGGTATCGGCAACAGTGAGTCTATGTGGCCAATACCAATAAACAAATTGTAATATCAATGTGCGGAAAACACATCATAAGTTGCTGATGATGGGCAGACCAGGAAACATGCTGGCTATGCCTAGTGTACACAATAACAACAATAATGTCTGCAGTCTGGAATTACATGACACTTGAAACAGCCAGTTGTAAAACCAGTAGTTGCAAATCTTGCAAAGCAAATGTTTCAAGGGGTGACAGTAGAGAGGCTTAGGCCAACGTTAGCTAAATTGGCTAACGCCAGCTAAGTTGGCCAACGTTGGCTGATGCTAACTAACGCCAGCTAGTTAACACCCACCAGGCTGATTGAAAATACTTAACTTTTATCTTTGAAATCTGAATGGATTTTTGACTTCTAATCTTTAAAGCCATACAGATTCATAGCTATATAGGAAGTCTAAACTGCTTGGTGTTGTACAGCCTTTCCTTTAAGTTTCATTTTTAATCAATTATCCAGATAGATCTCCTAAAAGTTATTCTAGTGCTACTCAGGTTAAGTGGTGATTGGACAAGCTAAACGTGCCAATTCACATGGAATTTCATTAAATTAACCAAATATTGATAAGAACAATAAAGGAAAATTGTCAGTATATCTTTTTTACTGCAGTGACTTATTTGTCCAATACATATCCACTTTCACATTCTACACTGTACTAGAATTTCCACAAATGCCTTGCATTACTTTGGAGTGTCTTTTAACTTTTTTAATAAGACTTGATGTTGTTAAAATGGTGTAAGTCTCATCATCTTAAGTATTGAAAAAAATATAAAACGTTGTATGACATACAATTCAGTCACGTAAAAGACGTTAGGCAGTCATAGCACGACAACAAAATAAAAATGGCAGCATCGGATCAGTTCTTGGTATCAGCAGATAACTCAAAGTTCAGTACTCAAAGTTGTTTTTGACAATGAAAAATTGTTATCGGTGCATCCTTCACTACAAAACAGTAAATGGCTATACTAAAAGCATTTCAAACAAAACTAGCCATTACAATGAATGTTGAAAACTGTAATCCATTATTCAGTTTTTAAACAACCATAACAAACTTAAGCTATCTTTAGCCAAGTAATCAGGCCATGTGAGCATGTCTGTTATTTTATGGTCAAAGATAGCTGCCATTTCTAATGGCATTTGAAAGAAAAGCCAGTCATCGATTCCAGTTTCTCATTGCCCATACTGTTTTCAGGAACCATCTAATACCAATCTGGAAAAAAAGGTAAAATTCTCCACTGAGGCTTGGATGGGCATTCCTTACCTCTGGGCGGCACCATTGGATTAAGTGGCCGGTAGACTGACCTAGGCCTGCAAATTCCAAACAGAAGGCGCTATTATATAGCATTATGGTACTGACATTATGGCATACATCTCCAAAATGCAGAAATGGGACTCTTTCTTGAAGAGAGGAAACAGAAGTAGCAGGGATATTTACACTGGCTTGAGATGTCAGGGGAAAATATGGCTTATCTTTGTGTTTCAGTGTGAACACAAGGTTATTTTGTTGGTTGTGTGTATGCATGCATGCATCTTGTCTGTGCGTATGTCTTTCGACAGTACCGACTTTGCTGTGGGGTGTTGTATAATCTCAGTTTTGGATCGCAGCACATAAGGACTGTAGCACTTAATTAACCAGAGATGGGAGTTATATCCATGTTATCATGGCTCGATATAGTATGTGCATTTCCTTGCTTGCTTAGGGACTGTGATGTAGATACAGTATGAGTGTCTGTGTCTACACTCATAACATACAGTACAATATGTACTTTGAGTCACAGTAATATCTATTCAAAAATAGTTATTTAGCTGACACTTATCCTGTGCAACTTACAGAAACACTTAGTAATAACGGTCTTGCTCAAGGACAGGACCACATATTTTTTACTTTCCTGGCTCTGGGATTCAGTCAAGCAATCTTTTGGTTACTGGTCAAACAACTAGGCTACCAGCTGCTCCTTAAACCAATAAGTTACGCAGCCAGTCTCTATTTTAACCAAGAGATCCTGGTATGCATACTATCGATACTAAAAGAAAATCCTAATACCATTTCTATGTCTCCATGTCATGTAAATGAGATGTACGTTCGCAAGCCAGCGTTGACAAGAATAAGCTCAGTGACTGGATGTCTACAAAAACTGCTAGCCGCCGTTCCCAAAGCTGTTCCCAAGCCGTTCCCAAAAACGCTAGCTCGTTGTTGCAAAATAATTTAGAAAACAACCTCCTTCAAACTGCACGCAGACGTCTTTGTTTCAGTCTTTGCTCTGTGTGTACATGCATATACTGTGCGTCTCCCCATTCTGTGTGTGGTGTGCGTGTGTCTCACTTGAAGCAGTTCTCCTCATAGATGCTATTCCACACCCTCCACGCCGAGGGGCCTTTGTACCCGGTGTAGCGCTCCGGGTTGAGGAGCAGGTCCACGTAGTTTGCATCGGGAGAAGTCTCGTCTGACAAAAAGAAAAGTATGACAGAGGATAAGAGAACATCGGGCTGAAGCCCTTTCACTGGTGAAATGCACCTTAGAAGAGAATGTGGTAGGGATAGTTGCAAACCCGGACTTAGCTTGACGTTTTCACACCTCAGAGGTGCCTGTAATAGACCTAAACAGATTACTAGCCTACCACTGTTCTAAATGAATGGAAAACAGACACCATTTTAGAAATCTAAACATCCTGTGTTTTAGGCAGAGGACTAAAGGAGAGAAGGAGTGGGCTTTACCATCCAGCTCACAAAAGTGGTCCTGTGCGTCGTCGTGCCGGGCCCAGTCCTCAAATGCCTCTTTAGTATAGTTGCTGTGGTAAAGAGATGGAACAAAAGTAATATGTCAACCACCACCCACTACCAGACAGGGTCCAAAATTAACACCCGCCAAGCGCCAAATGTGGGTAGATTTTCTGTTTGACGAGTAAATCTCAGAAGGCTATCCGCCACACTGGCAGGTAAATGTGTGTACAAAAATAATAATATATTAAAATATCTGGCATGATGCCTCGGAGGAAATTGTTGATGTTTACATTAAATTGAAATCCACCCATTACTTAGGTGAGAAAATATGCATGCATTTTTTAAGGAATACGGAACTAAGGAGTGAAGTTCGCCATCTGATAGCCAATTTGGTCTTAACAAACTCGTTCTTCGGATCTTGCACCGTAGTAAGATAGTTGTTTCTGTACTGACAGTGAAAAGGTAAGTTATTTGAAACTAGACAAATCTCCCAGACTGAAGAGTCTACCGTGTAAATGCTATGTTGTCTATACATTTAAAAGTTAGCAATGCCATAGCCTGTGGTAATGCTGCCGCATGCGTTTTAGTTTTGTGGAAATTAGACAGGTATACAGCTAGATAGTGGGTTCATATTTTGCCTGTAAAACCATGGAAAAGGCAAAATAGCACAATTCTTCACCTCTCAGAGTAACAGGCCACGAATGGAAACCACGTGAGCAAGGTGACAACAAAGCCTAAACATTTAACTGAAAAAACGTTTTAATAAAATGTTAAATATAAAGTAATAATATCACATAACCCCCTGTAACTTACAAGTAAGCTTTTAGTTTTGGAAAGAGTATTGTAAACAAGTGATCCAGTGACTGAAGCTAGAGATGCCGGAGGAGGAGCAGGCTGAGGGACAGCCGGCAGGAGTTGGAAGACAGAGTGGCCCAGAGAGTAGTGAGACAGTGACTGAACCGACAGAGCGGCCCAGAGAGTAGTGAGACAGTGACTGAACCGACAGAGTGGCCCAGAGAGTAGTGAGACAGTGACTGAACCGACAGAGTGGCCCAGAGAGTAGTGAGACAGTGACTGAGCCGACAAAGTGGCCCAGATAGTAGTGAGACAGTGACTGAACCGACAGAGTGGCCCAGAGAGTAGTGAGACAGTGACTGAACCGACAGAGTGGCCCAGAGAGTAGTGAGACAGTGACTGAACCGACAGAGCGGCCCTGAGTGTAGTGAGACAGTGATTTAACCAACAGAGAGTACAGCGGTGAGCAAGGTTCTGATTTGGGGATTATAGGAATAAAATCCTGACCCATGAGCATATACAGTATACATTCTTACTATGAGTGTAGGTAGTTATAAAGCCTTTTAAAGATAGATAGGGGCTTTATAAGGTATTCATTCAATATTTTCACATTACAATAAAAGTCATGTATTACTAGTTAGGAAAACATAGGACAAGTGATTTTGATCCTGAATAACATAAATGTAAATGATTTCATAGGACATGGATATCTGTAAAACAATCACAAAATGATGTAATTTTGTTGATGGGCTATTCTCAGAACATTTTGTTGCCACAATAATTATATATAATTATTGCTACATCTAAAATGCTGATTGTGTATGCAATGTTTGCAGGGCCATTGTTCTCAATTTCATTGGACATTTTTTAAAATTTCAGGAAATTAGCTTTAAAATAAACATATCCTTGGAGAATTTGTAGAATTTAAAGAAATTGTTTTAAAATATTATTACGATAGGGCGTGGCCAAATCACAAAAAAAGAATGGTTTGTGAAAAATGGAGGTTTGGAAATAAAGGAGTTTCAAGAGACTGGCTACATTATGTGGCTGAGGCTGAGGTGTTGAGGCAATTTATTATTTAGGCTGGCAAAAATAAGCTTGGCTGGTGGATTTTTTCATCTACCAGTCCCCTTGGCAGGTGAGCCAAAAAGTTTATTTCAGACACTGCTACCAGACAATGTTTTTATTAATCCTAAACAACCACTGTTGAGTGGTATGTCCAAAATGGGTGCCTGTGCATGTACAGTGGCTCTCAAGTGCTGAACAACACAAAAAAGTCCATGTCAGTGAAAACATATATCATAACATATCATATCTACAAATTGTTCTAAATTAATTACAAATACAAAAAAGAAAATAATTTATAGCCTAAGTATTCATCCACTTTTGTCAATATTTGGTAGAGGCACCTTTGGTGAAAAGCAATCTTCAACTTTTTCCACATATTCTCAAATGGTCCGTGCTTTGACTGGGCAATGCCAGGACACTGAACTTTATGTTTTTAAGCCACTCCAGTGTGGTTTTGGCCGTATGTTTGGGGTCACTGTCCTCCCAGAAGATTAATCTTTGCCTAAATACCAGATCTTTTGTAGACTTTCATTAAAGATTTTGCTGTACTTTTCTGCATCCATTTTGCCCTATATCTTCACAAGCTTTCCAGGCCCTGATGCAGAGAAATATCCCCATAACATGATGCTACCATGCTTCAAGGTAGGGATAGTGTTCTCAGGAAGATGTGCAGTGTTAGGCTTGCGTCAAACAAAGCGATTATTGTAGAGGCCAAAAAACTCTATTTTGGTCTCATCAGACTATAGAATCTTTTTCCACTAGATCACAGTCTCCCATATGCCTTCTCAAAACACTAGCTAGGATTTCATGTGAGTTTTTTTTCAGCATTGGCTTTTCTTTTTGCCACTCTTTCATAAACGCCACTTTTGTGAAGAACCTTGGCATTTGTTGCAGTTTTTAATAATGGAATTTACTGTGCACCAGGGGATTTTCAGTGCCTTGGAAATGTTCTTATATTCTACTCCTGACTGGTGCATTTAAGAACTTTATTCCAGATTTGTTTTGAATGTTCCTTCGTCTTCATCTTGTCTCTGCAGAGATGGGAGAACCTACCAGAAGGACAACTATCTCTGCAGCACTTAATCAATTAGGCCATTACATTAGAAAGGCTAGAGGGAAGCCACTCCTGAGTAAAAGGCATATGACATACCATATTCTGTTTGGTAAACTGCACTTTAAGGATGCAGAGTGCATAAGGAAAAATATTCTCTGGTCTTGCAAAAATGAAGTACCGCTCAAGACCTGGCTAATACCATCCCTACGGTGAAGCATGGTGGTGGGAGCATCAAGCTATGGCGATGCTTCTCAGTGGCAGGGACTGGGAGAATGGTCAGAATTGAGAGAAGGATGAACAGAGCACAATACAGAGTTCATTGAAGAAAAAAACTAATCCAGCGTTTACAGGACCTCAAACTGAGGCAAAGAATGATCTTTCAGCACAACAATGACCAGAAGTACAAAGCGAAGACAAGAGAAGGATCTTCTTCTGCATACGTTGGTGCATGTTCTTGAGTGGCCCTGTCAATGCCCAGACTTGAACTACATTTAAGATCTGTTGGGAGACCTGAAGATTGCAGTCCACCAATGATTTCAATCCTATCTGACAGAGCTTTAAGGAAGAATGTGAGAAACCATCCTAACACAGTTGTGCAAAGCTGGTAAACACACACCTAAGACGACTCTAAGCCAAGACTCTAAGCTACGCTGCCAAAGGTACTTCTACAAAGTACTGAATAAAGAGTCTGAATAGTAATGTACATAAAATATTTTAAATACATGTTTTTTTTGTTTTTTTAACAGATGGGCACAAATTTCTATCAACATTGTTTTTGCTTTGTCATTATTGGGTATTGGGACAGACTGACGGCAGACATTTTGATTTGAATAAATTATGAATTAAATCTACAGCACAACAACCTTGGCAAACTCACTACCTTAGAAAGTCACTGTATAATTGTGTGTGTGTGTGTTCTTACCTCAGCGTGCTGTTTATGGCCCCCAGGTTTTGGGCTTGTTCACAATCTGCTATGTCTGTGATGTCGTTGGCCACCTGGGAGTACTGGCCACCAGTGCACAAACAGAAAAGAACATAGGCTAGCTTGTAGTTAACTTACATTAAATTATAGTGTATGACTTCAACAATTTACATGAGCCTAAATAACCTTTCATCAAGCAATATGATCAAGGAAGGTGGAAAGGTGTAGCAACACCTACTGACATACTGTTAAAAGTTCATATTCTGTTAACTCAGACCCAAATAATGTTGACTCATCCTAATATTCTATGAATAAATTAGAGAAGTAAAATAATTAGAATAGAAATTATACTTAAACTTAATCTTAAGCAGTCCGTTGAAAAAAATGCTTCAGTTTCAATAGGGCACCCTACATTGCACAGAGCACTTTCTTGATGAGCCCTACTGTCTGCAACAGGATAAAAACATTTAAACTGAAAGTCAGTAAGTCAAAAACCTGTAGGGCTCAACAAACTGGGTAGGCTAACAACACAGTCAAAAACCTGTAGGGCTCAACAAACTGAGTAGGCTAACAGCACAGTAAAAAAAATCTAGTAAAAACAAATAATTAAACCAGTCAGTTAATGTTTCATCGTGACCTTTCACAGAAGCACCAGCTGTGCCTTTCCTGTGGCAAGGCCACGTCGTCAGTCACAGAACACCTCTAGCAGGCATTGCCTGAATGCCCCATTTCCACCATCAGCTATGTGAGTGTGCCAAAGCTCTAATAGCAATTTTCTTTATTTTATCTAATTTTTTTTTTTTTCAAGCAATGTTCCCTCAAATTTCACAGGTTACTGAGCAAATGTCTGGTCTCCTGAGTGGAAACTTCCATTTTGTTGGACTTCTGTACCTTCCAGCACACAATTACAATGAACACTGTACCCACTTTAAGTTACAGTTTCAGACAGTAGCCAATTGTGGACATTTGAGCATAATTTAGGGCAATAACAGTCCCTTACAAAACCAATGGAACAAATCTTACAGCATTTTCAAAAACAAATAGATTTTTATTTAAATGATATAGCCTACAGTAGCCTTTATGTCGTGCTCAATGCAAACCTAAATTCAACTAAAAATTTTTACATTAGGGCCTGACATAAATAATTTTGTACTTGATCTGCAACAATGGCCCACCAGTTTAGAAAATAAACAACAAATACACATTATAATTAAAATACAGACAATTAAACAATGTAGGCTATCTTCTGCTTATTGACTTATTTACAGTAAAAAACAAATTCTTTCTATAAAATACATCACTGCCTCCAGATTGGAACAGAAATTTAAGCATTTTACAGATTCAATGAAAGAAAACAACATATGTAAAATACATCAACTATAGCAATATTTACATACCAACCTCATGAGGTTTTAAAGATAGTCAGCTACATTTGACTAAACTTTCCATGACAGAGTAAGGCATTCTTGGCAGAATAGATTGAAGTAGTTAAAAACAATAAACAATAAATTGCTTGATAGTCAAATAAATAGGTATCAGGTTGTAAATGAAAGATAATCCCAGCTATAGGGATTATGCACATTTTCTGTAAAACTAGCTAAATAGAAAATTGAATGACTTTTGGCTTCTTTATACTGAACTTAATGTTATCCAATTCCATATCTCATGTCAAACAAATTAATTGGCATTGATGCAGTTGGCAACAGGATCAGACAGACAAGTTTCCTTGGTGACTTGGTGAGTTACAAGCAAAATGTGACAGCCAGATGAAAACTGAGAGGGTTTATTTACCTTTTCCCTCCTACACTTTAGCTAATTGCTTTGGCTTCTTGATGTTCTATAGGCACTACAGTGGGTTAATGCGCGCTACCGAGGGAGATAGTCTGCCATTTATTAGTTGTGTGATCAGGACTGATATGTTCTCAAATGTAAGACACCTGCAGTACTTATTTGCATTAAAACATCTGGGTAATGTTTGTGACTGAAACACATGCTTTTTAGCCAATTTTCTACTTTCACAACTGTCACTCTGTGTGGCAGCTCTGACTAGCTATGGCTCACAGGCAGGTCTGTTTAAGGTTCAAAACTGACACATTTATATTGATGGGCTCTTGCTCTGCCTACAACAAAATCACAGATTTATCTTGTTAGATAAATCTGTGATTTTGAGATTCGTTATTATGGTTTGTTGCATCAAAAAGGGTTCAGATAATAATTATCCGATCAATGATCACTATAATTACTATAGCGCAAATTAGTAGTGCAAACTCAATGAAGTTTAATTTGTGGGTCAACAAATCCTGGTATTTCTTCTAAGCGGCCGACCTAAAGGGGCAGCACAGCCACAAACGTGAGCAGCTTAGAAGAAACATTGCTGACACTTCTTCAATGGCATGCTAACCGCAAACCTGCTAACACTGAGGGATGATGTGGCAAAATTCTCGGACCACAATGGGCTATTCAACTCTGGTCCTTGAAATATGTAATAAAAAAATGTGGAAGCAGACTTGCTATGAAGACACCCTTCCCTGGATGTGACTGTGTTTTTATATTAGCCGATGCTAGTGTGTTGGGTGATTTACAAAAAAAAAATGTCAAAAAACTGATTTTATCATGCTTTTCTAAACCTAGTTCCATCCTCCTGATTCTTTATGAAATATTTATTTGTAACCAAAACTCATGGGGTGGAATTCAATTATCTAGGAGCCCAAATTTCAATGACCATAAAACAAACAGCACTATTTGACCTGACTTTGACTAGAAATCAGCCCAGATGTCCAACAAACACTAATGGGTCTATACAAAGCAAACAGAAAGCCATGGCCAGGGTAACGTTCACGTAATGCTTTGAGGCAACAACTAAAAAGACAAGCATTTCTCATGAATGAGAAGTTACAGTCTAGTACCTCTGCTTCCTACTCCTGCCCACTAAACATGACCCAACCGTTTGCCAGTCTCCCAATGGAAACGTCCACTGGAGACAGGACAAAGTTATAGGTGATTTCAGGGACCGGTAAGTATCTATTCAGCTGCAAAGACAAGGCGGTGTTCCAAATAGCCCCTATTTGTCCTCTATGTAGACAGGCACAACTTTCCATCACTGTTTAGGAAATAGCCTTCACTCTTAACAGTGTACATATCAGAAACCTTTTGAACAAGTGGAGCCAGTCCCAAACACTAATTCATCTGTGACAGAGCAAAATAAAATGCCCACCTTCCTATTTTTTCAGTGACAACTACTTGAATCTAGGACTTATTGTTCAAAATATAGGACACTATCGGCATAACCTTTTTTTTTCTTTCTATTGTACATATAAAGCTTAACATTCAGGTTCAATAACTGGGCTGCACTACTTGCGGACATGAATGGAAATAATTTGTTTAGGCCACACCTTGTTGTTTTCTTTATAACAGCCAGGGCTGGGTTGTAGTTCTGCAATTAATCTGCTAAACAAAACCTTTAATTCGCAAAATAGAGTTTCTACTGGGCAAACTCAAGCAGGTCCCTGTCCCTTCCAGTTTTGTTCAATTTAATAAATCCCTTTGCAACTAAAATGCATGAAAATGTAACAACTGCCAGAAACTTATATGTTAAAACCTGGTGGCAAAGAAAAATGTGAAATGGATAGCAAATTATTTAATGAACAAATTCCTATTGCTATTACACTATACTGTATTTGACTGGGTAAATAGATATTTGGGTAAATAGATATTTGTTTTGTGGGCCCAGTGACTCACACTTGAGCACTAGGACCAGAGGCCTCAAGAACCGGAATTCAGACTTTGGCCATACCGACTCTGGTAGCAGGGACTTGACTCAGATTTAACCATAGGGATCCATGACTCAACTCGTGCAATTCTTCTGTAATTTGGCCATCCTTACACACCTGACATAGAATCCATTGGCATGTTCTCATCTACTAAACCCTGCTTGGGCAGGCCCCTACTTATCTTGTAAATTTTACATATATCATCCTCCACATACAACACGCTCTGTCTTCCATATACTGTTAAATGTTCCTAAAGTGAACTCGGCCCTCGGTCGTTATTCGTTCCAGCATGCTGCAGCCAAGGACTGGAATGACCTACAAAATATTTTAAAACTAGACAAATTCTTCTCCCTATCTGCTTTCAGGACATCTCTTATAGGCACCTTTTCAGATGTTTGCAGTTGCTTTACCACTGTCTAACCATTTTTAACAATTTGTGCCGTGTGTTCAAAGTTTCTTTATGGGCTGTTAAATTTTTACTAATTCACTGACAACCTTCTAATTGTTGTGTTTATTTCAATACTGCTTTCCTCAATGGTCCTATCTGGTCATATGTTGACATGGCTGATTTGGTTTCCTTTGTGAAGTTTGTTTTTGCATTGTGCTTTGTAATGGCTCTTCTATTTTTTACTTTGCCTTGCCGGTTCGGTCAGTTGGTGTTTGTGCTGTGTTTACTGCTATGTTTTCCACTACCTGTATATTTTTGCATTTTTATGCATTTTCCTTTCACACCCCCTTATCTTCCTCTTGACAGGCCGTGGTTGTAAATAAGAATTTGTTCTTAACTGACATGCCTGGTTAAATAAACGTAACATTAAATAAAAAAATAAAAACTTGACTTAGATTTAACTATAAGGACTCATGACTCAACTCGAGCACAGGCAACTTTGGAGTTGACAGACACTTAAGGTTGTGTGACTCGACTACACCTCTGGCGAATATACACATAACACTCCGGAGACCCTGAATTCAATCAGACTGAGAATATAACACATTGTCTGTGTCAGGTGAAAACCAATTGTCTGACAAACTATGTTTTTTTTTACAAGTATTGAAAGCAGGACTTCATTAAATGCACTCTTGAGCATTTAATTACATGTTATATACAACCCCATTTCCAAAACAGTTGCTGTGTAAAACCCCATTTCCAAAACAGATGCTGTGTAAAATGTAAAGAAAAAAATGCAATGATGTGCAAATCATTTAAATCCTATAGAATATGGAAAATTTTACAAAGACAACATGTCAAATGTTGAAAATGAGACCTTTTATTGTTTCTTGAAAAACATATGCCCACTTTGAATTTGATGCAGGTAACACGTTTTAAAAAAGCTGGGACGGGGCAACAAAAGATTGGAAAATTTGTGTAATGCTAAAAAACTAAACCTTGAGGAACATCTCACAACTAATTAGGTTGATTGGCAACAGGTCAGTAACATAATTGGGTATAAAAAGAGCATCCCAGAGAGGATGAGTCTTTTAGAAGTACTCTGTGAAAGACTGCGCAGGCAAATAGTGCAACAATTTATCAATAACGTGTCTCAGTGTAAAATTGCAAATACTTTGTAGATCTCATTATCTTTTGACCTGTTTTTTACTATATACATACATGCTATCAATCAATCAGTAAATAGTTGTGCTATTCACCTCTAACACTATTCTCTATGCTTGCGCTCCAACAATCAATGAAGCACTGCATTAAAAACAGACACGATTCTCTAGTGGAAATCACTGTTTGGGCTCAGGAACACTTCCAAAAACTATTGTCTGTGAACACATTACATTGCTGCATCCACAAATGCAAGTTAAAACTCTACCATGCAAGGAAGAAACCATATACAAACAAGATCCAGAAACGCAGTTGTGATCTCTGGGCCCAAGCTCATTTAAGATGGACTGAGGCGAAGTGGAAAATTGTCCTGTGGTCTGACAAATCAAAATTTGAAATTATTTTTGGGAATCATGGACGCTGCATCCTTCGGACTAAAGAGGAGAGGGATCATCCAGCTTGTTATCAGCGCAAAGTTCAAAAGCCAGCATCCATGATGGTATGGGCATGGGATGGGTGACATCAGTGCTGAACAATATATACAGGTTTTGAAGCAACATATGCTGCCATCCAGCATAAAATTTATTTTTCATTTCTGCAAGACAATGCCAAACCACATTCTGCACGAATTACAACGGCATGGCTCCGTATGTAAAGAGTCCAGGTGCTAAACTGGCCTGCCTGCAGTCCAAACCTATCACCCGTTGAAAGCATTTGGCGCATTATGAAACGGAAAATACGACAAAGGAGACCACAAACTGTTGAGCAGCTGCAATCCTATATCAAGCAAGAATGGGAATACATTTCACTTTCAAAACTACAGCAATTGGTCTCCACAGTTCCCAAATGCTTACAAAGTATTGTTAAAAGAAGAGGTGATGCAACACAGTAGTAAACATGCGTCTGTCCCAACTTCTTTGAAACATGCTGCTGGCTTCAAATTCAAAATGGGCATATATTCTTCCAAAAACAATAACATTTCTCAGTTTCAACATCTGAAATGTTGTCTTTGTACTATTTCCAATTCCATATAGGGATAAATGGTTTGCACATCATTGCATCATGTTGTTATTTGCATTTTAAGCAGCGTCACAACTTTTTTGGAAACAGGGTTGTAAAATAAAATTAAAGTTTCATAATTGTTTGTTTGTTAATGTGAAAAAATGTCAGTTTTTGTTTTCCTGAAACCTTTTTTTATTAGGCAGCAATGGTATTAGATCATATGTAAAATGCATTAATTAAACACAATTTACACAGTATAATCATTTAACTTACTACTTCCTTTGTCTTAATCAAATAATTTCTTTGAAACAAGTACAGTCTGTCAACTGACTTACCTGGTTAAATAACATTTATGAACTAAAATAATCCTGTTAAAATAATCCTTTTAGTACATATTCTTCTTTCTTTTGGATTCTGCACACGCATCAAGAATGCATATGGTACATTGTCTTCACATTCATTTGAAAGTGTTTGAAGAGAGTATTTCTTAGTTTAACAGCATTTGAGTTGACACCTTTTGTCTATCAAGATAAAGTGCCTTACCTTATTGTAGTTCCCCGACTTGATTCCCACCGGAATCTTGCTCTGAAAACATAGATAAAGAAAAGATGTGACTGGTGTGCAACTTCAATGTCAACAAAGCACAAAAGCAGCTTACAGGACATACTTGTTAGCTAAAGCAGGGCTGCCCAACCCTGTTCCTGAAGATCCACTGTCCTATAGGTTCTCTCCAACTCTGATATAGCACACCTGATTCTTATAATTAGCTGGATGAAAAGCTAAATCAGGTTGGTCACAAGTGGGGTTGAAGAGAAAACCTACAGGACAGCAGATCTCCAGGAACAGGGTTGGGCAGCCCTGAGGAAGAGGAAACACATTAAATTAACTAGACTTGAATAGAACACAACATAAGCCAGTTCCAAATGAACCCACTAGGGACCCTGACCCCTAGCTCTATTCCCTTCCTATCCCCAGGGCTGAACAAACTTTGTTTCCTCACTGCCCCAACCAGGCCAGTTTGGCAAAACACTACTGGCCCTAACATACTTTCTACTGGCCTATGCACTTTTAAATGCGTTTTTTTTAAATGTATTTAAATGTTTTCGTCACCAAACATTTGAGCCTAGACCTTTTTCTGAGATAAAATACAGACAGAAACGTACCACTCAGATAAAAGATTCATAAAAAATTCTACTTATTAATACCATGTGAGATGTTTACTGTACTACTAGCAAAATACAAGCATAGAGGAGTTCTGCAGTATAAGTTAATATTTCAACAAGAAACCAAGCAAGCCTAGTTCACCCGGCCCGCAATAGAAAGTGTTGCCCTCTCGACATTTGAACCCGGGTCGCCCACGTGAAAGGCTGTGTCGTTAACTACTACACCACGGAGCTGTACATTTGCCAGGTATCAGTATAGCCTCTTGTGTCTATACTAAACAAATCCTCTTTTGCCACTGGCCGTTTTAACACTTAATTGGCCATTCGTAAATGACATTGATACAGTTAAACTGACTAACGTTTATTACTAAGTTTACCTCCACCACAAATAGCGTCTATGTATGGCGTTTGCCACTGGCCGTTTTAACAGCGTATTAGCCAGGAATAAGCTTTACCGGTATCTACTAACTTACTGGAATAGTCATAAGAATTGAGCAATTGCTAGCGAGTCTGCCAAAGCTATTTCATTTCATGGCATAAGAACGTATTTTTTTCTTTCAAGGCAAAACAACATACTTTTTTTTTTTCATTCGTGAATGACATTGATACAATAACTATCAATAAAGGTGACGATAACTAACTTTTTCATCAAGTGAAAAGACGAGGGAATCTACCAGAAATAATTAATAAATGTCGTTGCTCTCAATAGATTCGAACTTAGGTCTTCCACATGAGAGGCACTGTCTTTAACCACTACACCACGGCATTACATGTTTCAGCAGTCGCTAGACTCCATTGAGGATTGTGTTAAACTGACTAACGTTTCTTATTAAGTTTACCTCCACCATAGCGTCTATGAACTGTATGGCTTTTGCCACTGGCCGTTTTAACAGCTTATTAGCCAGGTAATAGGCTTACTAGTATCTACTAACTTCCTAGGAATAATCATAAGAATTGAGCAATTGCTAGCGAGACCGAAGATGAACTTTTCTATGCCAGAAACAGTCGCAATATAATGGTATAGTTCACAGGTCCGCTTCTCTAACCACTACGCTATTTAACAAGGGGTAGTCAGTCAGTCAGTCACTCAGTCAGTAAGAGACATTTGCTCTTCTTGGCCAGCTCCGCTTACACGGTCCGGCAAAAAGAAAATTATATAAAAATGTTCAGACTGCCTGAGGTATTTGACATTTAAACTTTCTCGCCAGTCCATCTAGTCTGTCAGTTTGCTTTGATTTATAGACACCTCACACTTGCTTTAGACAGTTGCAATACTATCCCCCACCCTAACCAACCCTGGACTAGCTAATACTATTCCAGTTTGTATTCCAGTTAATAAAGGAAGAGGAGGAGTCGTGTCGTTACTTAAAATTCAGCCTTGTAAACATTAGAGGCAGGATTATATGCAGTGCACCATACAACATTATAACGGCTCTATGGCAATGATGTTTGATCAGTAGGCTGTCAGCCCCACACATTGTCACAATATTGGCATTGCTTGAATTGTTGGTATTCATTGTTGATGTTATTTTTTGACTATGTTAAACCAACATTTACATATAGTACTTAAGGTACACATTGGCACTGGTTATAGACAGCATATTGTTGAATTACTGTATAACTTTACCTACACGATGACACTGGTTATTGATAATGTGTTGTTGTATAACCTGAGGTACACCACCATTCAAAAGTTTGGGGTCACTTAGAAATGTTCTTGTTTTTGAAAGAAAAGCAATTTTTTATCCATTACAATAACATCAAATTAATCAGAAATACAGCGTAGACATTGTTAATGTTGTAAATTACACGTGAGCTGGAAATGTCTGATTTTTAATGGAATATCTACATAGGCATACAGAGGCCCATTATCAGCAACCATCAGTCCAGTGTTCCAATGGCATGTTGTGTTTGCTAAATCAAGTTAATTATTTTAAAAGGCTATGTGATCATTAGAAAACCCATTTACAATGATGTTAGCACAGCTGAAAACTTATTAAAAACTGATTAAAGAAGCAATAAAACTGGCCTTCTTTAGACTAGTTGAGTATCTGTAGCATCAGCAATTGTCGGTTCGATTACAGGCTCAAAATGGCCAAAAACAAAGAACGTTCTTCTAAAACTCGTCAGTCTATTCTTGTTCTGAGAAATGAAGGCTATTCCATGTGAGAAATTGCCAAGAAACTAGTCTCAACACTAGTGTCAACAGTGAAGAGGCAACTCCGCGATGCTGGCCGTCTAGGCCAAAGAAAAAGCCATATCTCTGACTGGCCAATAAAAAGTTAAGACTAAAATGTGCAAAAGAACACAGACTCAAGATAGAGGAAGATTGGAATTTTTTTTATGGACAGATGAATCTAAAGCCGTGTTTCCAACGCAGGAACGTTACCCAGGAACTAGGAACCTTTCGAGGAACTCACTGCATTTCCACCGCAGGAACAAGGGTCTAAATAAAATTCCCGGGATTATATTTTACCCCAAAAACAGTCCCTGCTCGGGGAGGTAGTACTTTCGCAAAGTACTGGAACTTTGGGGGGTGGGGCTTGCAGTGCTGAACGTTTCTGAATTGGAGCAGAGGCAAACGGCGAGGAGACGCAGCCCACGGGTTAATTGCGTGAGCAATCGTACAAAGGTTTTCGTTACGCAATTTTATAATAAAAATCAGCAGACATTTAATACATGCATTATTTCGTGGTAATCATAAAAGTTGCAACCTTGGTTGGGAGTAAATGTCATATATTTATATATATATTCTGGGGCGAATAATCCGTTGCACGGTAACAGCAATCATCCAACTAATATTGTGAGGATATTGTTTCAATTGTGTTTTTGTTTTTAATAGTTAATCCTTAGGCTTTTTTTTCTTAGGCTGAACATGCATCCATTTAAACTATTCGAGCAGCAATATCAATCATACACCCTTACACGATATATGTGCCTTCTACTCCAGTCTCCAACAATTCATTATTTGTGTAAAATAATTTTGTTTTACGCTAACGTAAAATTAAAAAAGCTACCAACTCTACCAACTGTGATTACCCAGATATTGCCTTCTGAAGAATTTCTAGATATGGTGCAAGTAGTTAAATGCTCCTTCAACAATTCCTTGGAGCTCCTAATTTAAACTCCACACTAATATCAGCACGTGATTGGTCTCCAAACCGTTTGTGTTGTATTTAGAGGTGTGATACAAAAGCAGGGTGGATAATTTAAGTGACCAGGGAGCTTATTGCGCAATTGTATATCATGTGTATCAGACAGCAACTTAAAGTGCATTTAATATGATAAACTCCAAAGCGATGAGAACCAGCATGTATTATCCATTCACATTAACACCACTGAAGACGAAGTGCGTGTTGATGCTGAGGACCAAAATCCAGCCGGAACTGGAAATGGCGATCCGTAATGATAAGGTGTACACACAAATATAATAAGTTAAGTGAGCTGAACATTATTCACACCGGGAAACAGTGCCGGAAGAAGCTTAAAAAATAAAAATTTGTTGTTAGTTATTTATACTTGTGTTTTGCACATTTGTATTTTGCACATACATTTTTGGAGATAAGTAAATAGTTGTGGAACCAAATGAATAGTGGCTGTTTGTATAAATCTGAAAACAGAAGAACTCCCACACTGTCTAGCTTACTGCTGAAATATTTATTAAATCACAACAGATAAAGAACAAACATTTTTTATGTGCGATAGTGTGAATCCATCTTAGTCATCTCACGGTCAATCTCCGCAATAGCTCGTAAAATCCAATAAATCACGATCAACAGCAGCATGGCGTACAGTGCATACGTCAGAGTGAGAACATACGTCAGCGGACTAATTTGCCTAATCTTCGCAGGTCTTTAGACTGCGGTGGAAACACACACAACAATGGGCTAAAGGAACCTTTCAGTTCCTTGAAAAGTAGTTCCTGGGACTAAAAGTTCCAGGTAATTTTGGTGGAAACGCGGCTTAAGTTTGAGGTGATCGGATCACAAAGAAGAACATTTGTGACATGCAGACCAAATGAAAAGATGCTGGAGGAGTGCTTGACGCCATCTGTGAAGCATGGTTGGAGACAATGTGATGGTCTCGGGGTGCTGTGGTGGTGGAAATGTGGGAGATTTGTACAGGGTAAAAGGGAAGAAGGAAGACTATCCATTTTGCAACACCATGCGATACCCTGTGGAGACCACTTGATTAGAGACAATTTCCTCCTAAAACAGGACAATGACCCAAAGCTCCAAACTATGGTAGAACTATTTCGGGAAGAAGCAGACAGCTGGTATTCTGTCTGTCTATAATGGAGTGGCCAGCACTGTCACCGGATCTGTACACTGTTGTGGGAGCAGCTTGACTGTATGGTACCTAAAAAGCGCCCATCATGCCAATGCAACTTGTGGGAGGTGCTTCCGGAAGCATGGGGTGAAATCTCTTCAGATTACCTCAACAAATTAGCAACCAGAATGCAAAAGACCTGCAAGGCTGTAATTGCTGCAAATGGAGGACTCTTTGATGAAAGTCTGAAGGACAAAATTATTATTTCAATTAAAAATCATTATTTCTAACCTTGTAAATTATGATATTTCCTATTAATTTTGCTAAATTTCTTATTCAAACTAATTTAATGTATGTTTGCATGGAAAACAAGGACATTTCTAAGTGACCCCAAACTTTTGAACGGTAGCGTACACGATGACTCTGTTATGAGTAAAGGGTGTTAGGAGTGGATTTGGAGAACAATATAGAGCAATTTGGGTAGGTTGAACTGACCTCCGGGCAAGGCTCCACTTGGCAGTCCTTGATGGAGCAGTGGCCATCGTCGGGCCAGAAGGGACAGGGCCGATTCAGGTTAACCTGTGGGGAAATAAAGAGAATGGCATTATATTTACATTTATATCACCATAGATATAAAGCATAGATTGGAATAATAGTTCCAATCTGAATTCTCACTAGGTCTGCCATCTTACCTGGGACCAGCTTTGAAAAGTCAAGCCATTTAACACTAGTCATGGTAGTGTTTTTGCAGCAAAAGGAGGGAGGTTAGAATCCCTTTTCATGCATCAGTCATATTGTAGAAACGCAATATGATAATATACTTAATTTAATATAGTGTTTTTTATCAATGACCAAGAACACTAACCATAGATGGGTACGTAAACAGTTTTTTAAATTAACATCTCAGTTAGCTTGCTACACTAAATAATGAATCAATGTTGCACACATTGTATGTGCAATAACAAACGTTTGTCAAATAACATCGCTGACAGCGGTGTCAGGTAGTTTTTGTCTAAAAAAAGTAGCCAAGCTACTCTAATTTTTGCCCTCTCAATACTACACTATAGATAACAAAACAAATTAAGTTAGCTAGCTAGTTCCGTTTAGGGTACTGTAACTTAAATAGTAATTTGTACAATAAAATTTTAACACTTGTATGAATATACAATACATACATATATTATAATGTAAAAAAACACAACTCTTATCATAGGAAATGAAGAAATATACATTTGCACTGTATTTACTATTCTGTGTCTTCCTACTTTAAATACCATATACAAATTGCGCATGCTTAAATGAACAAATTATTAATTTAAAACAATATCAAATAGACTTGTTTGTTTTAATTCAGAAAAAGAAAGGTATAGTCATTGTATGCAATGTGCTATGCATGACAGTGGTTATTTATGTAATATTAAGGAAACATGACCATAATACAAACTTAAAACTACCATGCATTACTATTGTAGCTGGTTAAGAACAGATCACAGGTAAGATGGCTGCAAATTTGCTCCATTCTGATGTATAGGGACTTTATGAAATCAGCCTATCCATGGGTGTGACAACCATACAACTCAGTTTTAATAAGTACATTTCACTTGAAGTTGTGAGCAAAAAATACTTTTTTTTTTTAAAAGAGATGTTTGAGACCAACACAAGGAACTCTAAATACAGAAGATATAAAAAGTCTACACACCCCTGTTAAAATGCCAGGTTTTTGTGATGTAAAAGAATGAGAAAGATTCATTCTTTTATAAAAGATATTTTTAAATCATGTCAGAACTTTATCCACCTTTAATGTGACCTATAACATGAACAATTCAATTGAAAAACAAACTGAAATCTTCGAGGGGGAAAAATGAAAAATAAAAACCTTACAATAACCTGGTTGCATAAGTGTGCACACCCTCTTATAACTGGGGATGTGGCTGTGTTCAGAATTAACCAATCACATTCAAACTCATGTTAAATAGAAGTCATTACACACCTCCCATCAAAAAAGTGACTCTGATTAATCACAAATAAAGTTCAGCTGTTCTAGTAGGATTTTCCTGACATTTTCTTAGTTGCATCTCAGAGCAAAAGCCATGGTCTGCAGAGTTTGCAAAGCATCAGAGGGATCTCATTGTTGAAAGATATCAGTCAGGAGAAGGGTACAAAAGAATTTCCAAAGCATTAGATATACCATGGAACACAGTGAAGACAGTCATCACCAAGTGGAGAAAATATGGCACACCAGAGACATTACCAAGAACTGGACATCCCTCCAAAATTGATGAAAAGACAAGAAGAAAACTGCAGGAATTTCTGGCAAGTACTAGCTGTGTGCTACATGTGACAACAATCTCCCGTATTCTTCATATGAGTGGGCTATGGGGTAGGGTGTCAAGGCGGAAGCCTTTTATTACAAAGAAAAACATCCAAGCCAGGCTGAAGTTTGCAAAAACAAACATCAAGTCCCCCAAAAGCACGTGGGAAAATGTGTTATGGTCTGATGAAACCAAGGTTGAACTTTTTGGCCATAATTCCAAAAGGTATGTTTGGTGCAAAAACAACACTGCACATCACCCAAAGAACACCATACCCACAGTGAAGCATGGTGGTGGCAGCATCATGCTTTGGGGCTG
>JACXGI010004540.1:0-12958 GCA_016801175.1 Esox masquinongy | reverse complement strand
CCAAATCCCAGGCAATTTTGGCACAAAACCTTCAGGCATCCGTTAGAAAGCTGAAGATGAAGAGGAAGTTCACCTTTCAGCACGACAATGACCTAAAGCACACATCCAAATCCACAAAAGCATGGCTTCACCAGAAGAAGATTAACATTTTGGAATGGCCCAGCCAGAGCCCAGACCTGAATCCAATTGAACATCTGTGGGGTGATCTGAAGAGGGCTGTGCACAGGAGATATTCTCACAATCTGACAGACTTGGAGCGCTTTTGCAAAGAAGAGTGGGCAAATATTGCCACGTCCAGATGTGCCATGCTAATAGACTCCTACCCAAAAAGACTGAGTGCTGTAATAAAATTAAAAGGTGCTTCAACAAAGTATTAGTTTAAGGGTGTGCATACTTATGCAACCAGGTTATTGTGAGCATTCTATCTTTTATTTTTCCCCCTCAAAGATTTCAGTTTGTTTTCCAATTGAATTGTTCACGTTATAGGTCACATTAAAGGTGGAAAAAGTTCTGACATGACTTATCTTTGTCTCATTCTTTTACATCACAAGAACCTGGCATTTTAACAGGGGTGTGTAGACTTTTTATATCCACTGTAGGTCTGCAATGAAGATGTCAACAAATGACTCATTATCTCTCTGTTAAGCGTTTCAAAGACGAGCCATGTTGTTAACTACAACAAGCAATCGCTGCCACTACTGCTGACCTCCATCAGGGCATGCCCGTCATTAGACACAGTGAGATAATTAGAAACAGTTAAGAGACTGTTTGGCAACCGTGAAGGTGATTCGCTCACATTGTCAATGGGGTCAAAGGAGACACTCCAGCGTGCAGCGGCCTACTGACCAGTGACATCGATGAACAGAAACTTGATCAGATAATCCCAGTAGGGGTTTAGATAACTAATCCTGATGTTTTGGCAAGTCTATTCTTCCTTTTCAGTATTCTTAATGGGTTATTCACAGTAGGGGGGGCAATACGATTTGTCTTTAGAAGAAAGTACAGTACGTGTGTACATGGTGGTCGTCAAAGCGTGTGTAACCCCGTTGTGCACAGATTAAAAGTGGTGACTGTCGACAGACAGACCCACTGTTTCGAATGGATGCAGCGCGTTTAACGACTCTGCCACGTCGCATAACAACTGTGCCACGTAGCTCAGTCCACCTGGCAGTTGGGACATGCTTGGTCACCATCTGAGCCACGTGTAGCGAAAGCATTGGAGCAGCAGTTAGACAAATGCGACCGAGGGGACCAGGGTGCTGTTATCAGAGAGAATGTCATCATAGGCTGCGTTTACACAGGCGACCCGATTTGTATATTTTTTTTCTCTTCACCGTTCTGCCTTTTGACCAATCTAATCACCTTGGAAAAAAGGTCTGATGGGAAATGAGCGAATATGATGGGCCGGTCGAAGGAACAACTTTTGGGAGGGAAAGACCAGAATTGGGCTACCTGTTTACATGAGGCCATATGTGCTTCAAGTTCTAGAACTGGACAATTTGGAAAACTGCATATGCAAAAAAGGAGGGTTGGGACTGAGAAAGAGGGATGACTAAACGTTAATCATCATGTCCTGCAAAGGTTTCTGTTTATAAGAGGCATCTACAGTCAGTGGCAAGTAAATTAGGTACATCTGTGTAACTAAATGAACGGGGTGGTGTACCTAATGAACTGGCCACCATTTAATTTTGTATCACATGCTGAAATAACACATGATCGTTTTCTTCGGTACGAGGGGTATGGGGGATTTGCAAAACAAAACTTGCCAAGGAAAAAGTTTGCAGATTAACTTTTAAAAAAACAACAACTAAGACATTTGCATGCTCTGTTCACAGTCCATTAACAGTCATCACTGAAGCAGCACTATTTTCACTACAACAGTAATCCCAGGTGGACAGATCCTTTGCACTGAAAAGAAAACGGAGCACCAAGGTTAGGTTGCAAAACAGTGTACATAAACACGGAAGATTTACTCAGCTTGGCCTATTTGTTTAAACGTACATAGAACTGAATGGGGTGTTACTTATAGATCACCAAGCCATATGGGTTAGGAGAAGCTCAAACAAAGGTATTATTTACAACAAAAGGCAAACCTGTTTGAAAATACAGGTAGTCAATTAGCGTAAATCCAAAGTGGTATGACTGATTTTTTTAAAGCATTTCCTTTACAACCCATTTAAGCCATAGTGCAAAGACAAAACGCAAAACCATGAGGTTTAATGATTTTAGGGCCATTTTTAGTGTTTGTCCTCCATTGCTAGGGCCCAGTACTTACCCTGTAATATCTGAAGTAGTCCCTCTCGGTCAGCTTCTGAATGCGGGGGTAGATTTTGAAGTTATTGAAGACATCAATGCTCTCGATGTCACAGAAGCAATCGTCCAAGACTCCCGTCAACTGAGGGTAACAACCAGTGAACAAGTTAAGAATTAGGACTGCACAAACAAAATAGTATACAAGTCCACTGAAATAAGTTTAGAATTAGGGCTGCACATACAAAATAGTACACAAGTCCACTGAAATAAGTTTAGAATTAGGACTGCACATACAAAATAGTATACAAGTCCACTGAAATAAGTTTAGAATTAGGACAGCTCATACAAAATATTATACAAGTCCATTGAAATAAGTTTAGAATAAGGACTGCACATACAAAATACTATACAAGTCCATTGAAATAAGTTTAGAATTAGGAATGCACATGCAAAATATTATACAAGTCCATTGAAATAAGTTAAGAATTAGGAATGCACACACAAAATATTATACAAGTCCATTTATAGTGTGAAGTGCTATATTACATGTAGTCAGGATTTTACAGGGTTGTATTATTAAATAAGTACATTCTATTTGCAAATGTAGAAAATAGCTCGTTTCCAACACACTGAAAAATTAGATGACCATGACAATGAAATAATTCAAGAAAGAAAAGATAGAAAAATATAGAGAGCAATACACAGAAATCTTTGTTTATTTTAAGAATATTGTACAAGAATTAACATTTTTACTAAATGAAACAGTTTTGATCAGGTGGACAATATTCATCAGTACTCAGTGGGCACATTAACTTCCTCTTACACACACTTAACCATAAAGAAAACACGTCCTCTTTCAACTCTCAACTTTTAGGCATGACAGCTAGAAGCCATATAACTGACCACTTCCTGAACGTCACACAACACAAAACATTTAACATAACCATATTTGTTCCAAACGACAGTTAAGGTCGTTGACCAAAATTTGGTTACCAATACATTTCCTGTATCAGGAATTAGGTAGCTGCGGACAGCCAGCTTTATTCTCCCTTTCATAATGAAACAGACAGCTGCTTTGAGAAAGAAACACTGCGTTGGTCTCGTCCAGCAGACACCCGAGCCTTCCCTCCTCTCATCATCATCATGAACTATTCAGGTCTTGATCCAATCAAAGCAAATGGTGTTACAGAAAATGATAAAGTTGTTCAACTTGTTTCAATTGCGTACAGTAAAGGTATGCATTCACTGTTACTAGACAATGGCTAGCCTTACACTAAGGTATTTGATAAGTACACGTTTCACAAGCTTGCATGTTGCAAAACATTTTTTATAAAATGATGTTTTCATAACACAGTGCAGTAGTATCTACAGTCGCACCTGACCAGCTGTTACTGAAAAATATTCTTTTATCTTTTGTTCTGGGTTATTGTGACAATATGTGAAACTAGTAAACTGTAATAAACTCACATAAGCCCCCATTCCAGCACCCAACTTAAAATATAACCATACATCTAACCTGACCTCTGAGTGTAGCTCTCCGGAGAATGTGATGGGAAGCATCAAAGCCGTCCACAAATAATCAAGTCCTCTAAGCATGCCGGTGAATTCAAAACCATTGAGTGGTTTATTAACCATACAGTTTCATCTGCCAATGTCTCTGGGCACCTGCTTTAGCAGAAGTTTAAACTACAAAACTAAAACCAGCCTCACAAAACAAAAAAACGTTTTTGGAGCCCGTGTCCCTAAAATTACTGCTATAGCTTTCTTCATGGACAGGTGAGTCAACCAGAGTTCATGCGACGACTCACACTTAACCTGGGGAAGGTGTCATTTCAGACCACAGATTTTCCTCGTGTGTAGCTCTCCCGCCAAGCCGCGCCCCCAAAGATGTCAGCATCTGTCAAACTTAGACCCGCCTTCACACGAGTTTTTTGTAGTCTTCACTTCGATTGAAAGTCATTGAAAGCAAAGTATTATTCCGGTTAGCGAAGACTACATTTACAAGAAACTCCATGGACGAAAACTAACGTATGGCCAATCAGATGACACCACGCGCATTAACAGCTCATCTCGTTCATATCATATTATTCAATTACGTTCTGTAGGTCAAAATCAAAACCAGCCACGCGCCACTGTTTAACAAAAACAAATATTTATTGATTTGGTAGCATGTGGTACAGTATAGAACACAGGTATCACTGTATCATACGTTTTTGAAAGCTGGCATTAGACAAGTTGGCGTCGGGTAAGCATATTTTTGGGTTTGAGTTAACCTTAAGCGTTTGAGGTAACTTAGCTAAACAGGCAAAATTCACAAACGGGTAAAGCACAAGAAAAGTTTACAGACAAGAGTTCAAGCAAGACATGATTACAAACAGAGATGGAAATGGAAAATTGTAGAGGATATTGTGGTAAAATAATGTTACATTCGCATGATGACATTGGTCTTGAGTTGACTGGCACACGAACACTGGCACACGAATTTGACAAATTTGATATTTTGTCAAATTCTGTAACACTTTACAACAATACTACAGCTAACACAAATTCTGAAACTGGCTGGCTGGCTACGCAACAACCAGGTGACATTTTTGACACGTCCGTTTTTATCGATGGGCACTGCAAATGTATGATATGAGCATTATTACTTCATCAGTGGTATGCACCGCTGATTGTCCATTAATATGGGTAATACATTTGGTATTGTGCCAGTTGCATAGCTCTTTTTACGATGACGTCAAATTAACGTGACAGTAGAAGATGCTAGAAGACTTTCCTTCCACGCAGTAATTTAGCCTTTCCAAACGGCCAATTATATAGCAACATATTATAAATTACGTATGAAATGTACTTACGTGACAAAAACAGCTCTGATCTTGACTGTCAGCATCTTCTCCAGAAGAATATTGGTTGTATGTTTCTGTTTTGACGCTTTTGTGAAACCAAGCCAGAACATAGTCCCCAAGTAACCACAACAAAACCAGAAGTCCTGCCGATTTTATCATCACTGGTGCAAATGCAACACGTTACGAAAGACAAAAAAAAATGAACAGGTTAAAGTTCAGCTGACAAGCTAGTGCTAAATAGTAACGTGCTAGTCAACGTTAGTTGAAGCGCACTAACTATAGTTGTACTCTATAGCTAGCTAGCTAGCTAGGTATAACAACTGATGAATGCATTCATTTAGAACCGACAAGTGTATAGTTGTATTCTCTTTTGTTGTAAATATTATCAGTAGCTAATCGTAATTAATAATATTCACAAATCCCAAGTTTTGCCATGAAAATACATGTACTGTACAGTATCTTGACCATAAACGATTGAGGGGAAAAAAAAACAACTACGGAAAGCAAAGATGTACATACAGCAGAAAAATAGACAACGCTTTCACTGCGTTTTAGTGCCATCGTGTGTGTATTTTTATCATCTCAGGTGGGCAGATACCGATTTCGTTTCTGTGCTTCAGAAATGCATTCAAAGGAAACGCATTGATGTGACTTTAGTTATTATTTTAAAACTGGTGGTTCAAATTCTGAGTGGTGTTTGGACGAAAGCATATGTATAACACAGGTTTACATAATGTTTATATATAATTGCATTGGTAACCAGTTTTTAATACAATCCCATTTCCATAAAAGTTGTGACGCTGTGTAAAATGTAAAGGAAAAACAGAATGCAAAGGTGTGCAAATCATTTAAACCCTATGTTCAACAGAAAATAGTACAAAGACAACATATCAAATGTTGAAACTAAGAAATGTTACTGTTTCTTGAAAAATATATGCCCACTTTAAATTTGATGCCAGCAACATGTTTCAAAAATGCTGGGAAAGGGGCAACAAAAGAATGGAAAGGTTGCCTAATGCAAAAAAAACCTGGTGAAACATCTCACAACTAATTAGGTAAATTGGAAACAGGTCAGTAACATGACTAGGTATAAAAAGAGCATCCCAGAGAGGATGAGTCTTTCAGAAGTAGATATGGGGAGGTGTTCACCACTCTGTGAAAGACTGTGCAGGCAAATAGTGCAACAGTTTAAGAATTACGTTTCTCAGTGGGAAATTGCAAAGAGTTTTGGGATCTCAACATCTACAGTACATAATATCATTAAAAGATTTTGAGAATTCACGTCCTCCGGGCTAAAGAGAAGAGGGACTATCTGGCTTGTTATTAGCACACAGTTCAAAAGACAGCATTTGTGATGGTATGGGGGTGCATTAGGGCACATTGCATGGATGAGGCACCATTAACATCTGTGGAGGCACCATTAATGCTGAACAATATATACAGGTTTAGGAGCAACATATGCTACCATCCAGCATAAAATGTATTTTTCAGGGAAGGCCTTGCTTATTTCAGCAAGACAATGCCAAACCACATTTTGCCCGTATTACAACAGCATGGCTTTGTAGTAAAAGAGTCTGGGTGCTAAACTGGCCTGCCTCCAGTCCCGACCTGTCACCCATTGAAAACATTTGGTGCATTATGAAACGAAAAATATGACAAAGGAGACGCCGAAATATTTCACTTTCAAAGCTACAGCAATTGGTCTCCTCAGTTCCCAAGCACTTACAGAGTATTGTTAAAAGATGAGGTGATGCAACACAGTAGTAAACATGCCCCTGTCCCGACTTTTTTGAAAATTTGCTGGCATTAAATTCAAAATGGGCATATATTTTTCCCAAAACTATAACATTTCTCAGTTTCAACATTTGATATGTTGTATTTGTACTATTTTCAATTAAATATAGCAATAAATGATCATTATCGGGTTGTAGCAGTAAGGCATGTCAGGGGTTTGTGTTATATTGCCAATATACCATGAGTGCTGTATCTACAACCTCTGCGATTTGTCGTACATCTGTTAGCCAAATCATGAATATGGACTTGGTAGAACCTGTGGTACGATGGATACGGTCGCTGTTCAAATCAAAGTTTTAGTGTTCAAATTGCGCTGTAAATATAGCACGGCTAAGTGCTTTATCAATTCCTAATAACCGCTCTGTTATATTAGTCATATACCACGCCTCCTCTATCTTATTATAGCCCACCGTACAGCCCAGCTCTCATAGTTACACTGGGTTTTTGTTCCAACCCAGTTGTAACTACACTGATTCTTGCTATCATAATGTGTTAACACATTATAATGATCAGGTGAAGCGATCTCCAAATCACCAGGTGATCCAGGGACTTGGTTTGAGAGCCTAGCACTGTAATTGGTTGCATTGTATTTCTGTAAACGTTTTTGCTCCAAGGTTTCCGTTTTTTTCTAATTTGAAATATATCTAGTTGCAGTTACTGGTTTCCTGTAATTCTACATCATTTATCAACAGTCATATTTAGCTAGGCTTTGAAAAGTAATGTTTCACATGCACTGGAGTGCTAGGACAGAGAAGAGTTCGAAGAGGGACGTAGCAAAATATTTTCAGTTTCTGAATACTACAAAGACTAAATATGATGTCTTTATAGCATTCATGAATCTAAACCGATGGCCCCTCTCTGTGTTCCTAGGAGTGGTTAAACTGCTGCGTCAGTCCCTGGTAATTATACCTCCACATCCAGAAATCTTATTCTGGACCCACGTGTCGGATGCCAGGCCAAGAGAAAGAGTGGAATGTTGGGAGAACGTTGATGGTAAAGGGGGGACATCTCCCCCTCCAGGTGTGTAACTGCAACCCTTACCCGACGCCGTCCATTAGCCCAAGTTGCCCAAATTGACTTGGACAATGTCCAAACTAACCTAGATCTAGAGCATTTCTGAACATTTCTGGAGTGAATGATGTACTGTGCCCCTCTTCTACACCCCCCACCCTGTCTTCTCTTGACAGGGTGATGGCCTACGATCAGAATAACAGCACTGCTTTGGGGAGATGCTGGACAGATGGAGTGCCTTGTTCACCAAACATGACAAGGATTTTGGCTGTACTAACATAGTCCAGCACCAGATTCCAACATGGACTGCATCCCTAAGCCAATAATGGTATTGTCCTATTCCCCCAAGCCTGTATCCAGAGATGAGGACCCTCCTTAGGGGATGCTGGAAAGTGGCGTGGTAAGGGAGAGTTCCAGCCCTTACGATGCCCCTGTGGTGCTAGCCAAGAAAAAGGGTGGTTTGTGAAATCTTCATGTCAGTAAACGGATGTCAGATGGAAGTCACTCATAAAGATGTCTACGCTCCCGCCAACCCCAGCATTGAAGCATTGCTAACCACTTTGAAGAAAGCATCGGCAAGTGGAGATTTACCCGCAGGACTGGGAGAAGACACTGTGCCTCTGTGAGTTTGACCGGATGCCATTTGGTTTGACAAATGCACCAGGCACCTTCCAGAAGCTCATGTAACGGTGCCTCGAGGGAACGGTGAATGATTTCCTGCTGATCTACCTGGACAACATAATTGTGCATTCCCCTGACTTTGAGAGCGACATGAACCACCTGGAACAGGTTTTCCAGAAACTGCAACATCATGTGTTGAAACTCCAACCCTGTAAGTGCCATTTGTTCCAACAGGAGGTGAGGTACCTGGGTCACATTATTGGCTCGAAAGGAGTCGCAACGGATCAATCTAAAACTGAAGTGGTGCGAGAATGGCCCGTCCCCCACAATGTAATACAAGTACGGTCTTTTCTGGGGTTTGCAGGTTACTAACAGCGTTTCATTCAAGCCTTCTCTAAAGTTGCAGCCACACTTAATGCATTGTTATAGGGCATACCAGCCAGTGGAAAAAATGTTCTAGTGGTTTGGACACCAGCATGCCAGCGAGCCTTTGAATGTTTGAAGAAAACGCTGTTGAGTGCTCCCGTGGGAACAATACCAGAAAGAGCCATGGGAACAATACCAGAGGCTGGACCCTGACTTCCTTGCACTGCATAATTGAAGGGAACAAGAAGTTCTACTTTCCACAGAGATACATGTCATGCTATCCCAAAATGTACAAAAATAGTTGCTGGGGTGTGTGCGGATTGAGGTACGGGATGGGGTGCTGGGTAGAGTCAAGGATACCACCGACAATGAAATCCAAGCTTTTTAGATGATTATTCCACAGCTGGAGACCTACACAGTATGGGAACACTACCACAGAGTCATGGGGCACCCGAGCAGCGAAATATTGACATGCTGCTGAACTGGACTGGCTATGCGGTCAAATACCAACCTGCCCTTCAAAGAAACTGTCTGATACTATTAGAAGTGTTGTGCTGATTTCCTCTTATCTCCAACTGTCATTGTAATAAGGGGACAGGTGGAGGGTATCCCAGGTTTTGTCCCAGCTGACACAAAGTGGGCCAAGACGAGTTGCATATGGAACAACATACAGCCAGACTAGGCTACATCAGACAACCGCCCAAAGACAAACAACAAAACTCCGCTCACAATAAAATCTGGGGAAGGGAAGAGCTTATTTCCATATGACGCGAGTGAGTGTTGTCGTGTTTCCCATCATTGATAGCTGCATTTCTCTTGTCTCCTGTCAGTTGTCACATGAAACCAAGTCAAGGAAAATACGATTTGGTCTAACTCAATGATTGGACAGTCAATCTAAATGACATGGGGCCATTAACGGAATGTATTAATTTGACCTATTATTGTAATCCTTTCTCTTTACACAAGACAGTTGATTGTACCCTGCTTGTCTGCGTGTTAATTTGCTGTGGGATCTACAAGTGATTGGTACAATAGTTCCTCGTGCATCAAAATTCCTTCTTCCACTGCCATTTTATATCTTGTTTCTAATCTAAATTCTCGTGGTGTGCGTTATTATAGATCATTATCCATACCTGCAAAAGACTATGTAAAAAGGCAGCACATCCACACTGGCACAGATGTGCATAGATAGAAACATTAAAATTGTAGTTGGACCTCCCTTCCAGCTTGTGCTCACAGACCTGCTTTCATTTTGACTCCAACATTCAAAAAGTGTGATCATAGGCTATTGATTCCTGTCCTCGTGTGAAGTACAATGAACAGCTTTTATTCTTGTAAAACATGTACACTACTATTCAAAAGATGGGGGTCACTTAGAAATGTTCCTGTTTTCCATGAAAACATACATGAAAGGAGTTTGAAAAGGGAATATAGCAAAATGAATAGGAAATATAGTCTTTGACAAAGTTGGACTTAATAATTTTTAATTAAAATAATAAATGTGTCCTTCAAACTTTGTTTTCGTCAAAGATTTCCATTTGCAGGAATTACAGCCTTGCAGATTTGTTAAGGTAATCTGACAAGATTTCACCTCATGCTTCCTGAAGCACCTCCCACAACTTGGATTGGCTTGATGGGCACTTCTTATATCAAATCATATCAAAGCATGGTAGAAGTGGGCAGATTTTTGTCTATTTGGAGATATAGATAAAAATGATTTGTTTATCTCAACTAAAACACGATTCAACTCTTCAGGAAGGAAGGTTCACCCTAGATGCAGCACTGACGTCTACATTAAATTAACAAGGTTATCTATTCTGTGAGTAGACTTCATGAGGGAAAGTGGGTCTGTACTTATGAAAGTATCTTTAACATGAAGATGTAGCAATTCAGCAAAGACGCAGCAATGAATTCAGCCAACAGTTCTGCTTTTGATTACAGAACTTACATATGGTTGATATCATGCTACGTTGCTCACGTTTGGTGTCAAGGAGAGGTTCACTGAACCTTTTTGAACTTATTATTAAGAGAAAACATTTTGGAATCGATTTGAAATAGCCTACACTTCTGAGATATTTTGGTACTTTCTGTCTTTAAATTACAACTTTCTTAACAGTGTGTCTTTTCTTCAGGGTTAATGTCTTTTCCTCTTTTTTGACTGCTCCATAGTATCCCCATTAAATACGTTCATTGCTGCGTGTAGCAGTACTATGGACCTATCACTATGCATTTGTGCAGATACTGTGTTGCTGCCACACACATCCCTTTCTATATCCTGTATTGCGTGTAGTAACTGCTCTATTATCTATCTATCTATCTGGGTGTGCTCCTCGCTAATCATAAATGTTACAGCAGCTGAACCATTGGGCAAAGTTAATAGAGCCTCATAGTATAAAACCCTTTTCTTATTGAGTTGACACTTGATCATGCCTCCAGTGGCATCCCAAGATGCAGTAGAGTTTTTAGTTAAATCATAACAGAGTCAGATCCCTCCCTCCGTAAACCTAATTATCTTAAGTGGGGCAACTTGTAAAACCTGAATGAAACCCTTCATTTTAGTTTTTGTAGTGTCCTCATTCAGAATTTTGAGGTTTTTAGTATGTTGCTCCCCTGTGACCTCTTTTTTAGGCACCAAAGACCTGATGTCAGCTTTGGCTAAATGGTCTCTGTAAATTTGATGGTCCTACACTTTTTTATGATAAGGCAAGCTCGTGTCTCTCAGGCCTCTTACTGGTCTTAGCACAATGTCTTCGCAGCGTCGGATCTGATCGATGCCAAGTTAGGTTAGACCTATCTGACAGTTGTCACTCTCAAAATGTTTAAACAGCAACTTTAATTTCATTGAATAAACTAAACTGTACATATCAGAATGCTTTCTGTGGTTTATCAAAAATACATGATTTTTAAATATGACAGTGGCTTACAATTTTCTTCCAGCATAATTTCTGCTCAGCTTTCCTGGTGGGGGTGTACACATGAAAGCTACGGTGGCTGAGTTTGCGTTGGTTACCATAGTAATAACAATGCTCTGGCGAAGTTAGGTTTTTGTATGTCGTCTAGAAGTTCGCCTACAGATGATGTATGTTGTGGTAAATTAAATAAAAATGAAAGCCAAGCAAATTGTATTTTTACCTGTGTTCATTTTAAATAGGTAATGTAATCTAGGTAAACAGTCTAGGTAAACAGATTATTTGCAATTCTCATCTGTGTGCAATATTAGGCCTATTCTTGTTATAATTATTAGGCTATATTGTTATAATATAAAAACAAAATTACACATGACGATTGACTTTCAATTAACAACTTCATTAGTTGTGCATGTGCGAAGATAGGCACCGCTCACGGGATCGAGCACCGCGCCACTTGCAAAACTGCTTGCGGTTTGCCGCCCACCGCCCTAGTCCAATTGAAAGTCTATGACACGTTCACCGCCACCGCGGCCCGTGTGCAGGCACCTTAAGTCATTTAGCTTTTCTTTACCCAGTGATAGAATGTAAAACTGGTTTCAGTGTGTGTACGCAACCACTATTTATGCCATACAGTATATTGGAGAAGTAGTCGAGTCCCAAGTTCACTGTGCTCTAGTCTGAGTCGAGTCACAAGTCCCTTTAACTACATTCAAGTCAAGTCTGGTCTGGTTCAGGTCCTGGCCACCAATCCTCAAGTCACTGGTTGATTTCACAACTCCCTAAGGGTGTAGTCTGAGTTCTGTTGCTTGAGTCCTGGTCCTAATGTCCTAAAGTCTAAGTTACTGGGTCCACAACCAAAAATGCTATTTATGCAATCAAAGGTAGTAAGAGGAATGAAGTCATTAAAATGAACGGTACGCTATCTATTTTCCTATCATTCTAAGCCACTAAATGTTTATTTACAGTTTTCTGGCACTGATTATATAGGGTGTATTCATGTCCCCAAACAAAATGTTTTAGTTATAAAAAGTAATTAATTAAATTAAGCAAAACTGATTTACTTGAATTTGCTCAAAAGACAGAAATGGATAAATAAATCTCAGCCCGAGTTATGAGAAAACAAGCTGTTGCCTAACTCTGCTTATTCACACTAATCAC